>APFE030820705.1:95152-115066 GCA_000404065.3 Pinus taeda | reverse complement strand
ATAAAATAAAATAGAGCAACAAATAAAAATTATTTAATATAAAGAACGAACCTTCCAAAGTACCAACTATTTATAATTGTATAAGAAATCAAAAAAATATTTTTTATTTTGATATCCAAAAGATTGAACCAGTGAACATAGCTAAATTTTTATGTTTAGATATCAAAAAAAAATTGAACCAGTGAAAATAGCTAAATCTCGCTCCACGTATGTAACCAAACTAATAAGATAGAATAGTCGTGATTTTGATTGCCACCTAACAAAACTGGCAAGTGACTTGTCAATCACATCTCTCAGAGACCGATCATTAATTTACTTGCTAAACGAGTCCGATGGCTGCATATTTTACTGGAGCACTTTCACCTGGGTGGTTTCCATGTATACCTTCTTCAGATTCTCTATTTTATGGAGTCCCACTTCAAATAAATTACAGTGCATGACCTCCATTCCATCTTGAATTGTTTTCAAACTGTCAACCACCTCACAATTGAAATATTGGGATGTCAAAAATTCAAAGTAAGTAATTTTCCATTGAAAGATGAGCACAAAAAAAATACAATTTTTTTAGGAAAGAATATGTATTATTTTATTTGTTTTTTGGAAAAGTAGAAATAGAAAAATATTTATTTTAGAATGTCAGATTTTTAAAGACAAAAAAGAAAGTTATAAGAAGAGCTTTCGCGTAAATCACATGAAAAAGAATTTTGTCGAGGCGTTTCGAACCAACTAGTGTGATTCATCGTTAGGACAACACTAGTTGGTTCGAAACGCGTTGACAAAGGTCTTTTTCATGTGATTTACGCCGAAGCTCTTCTTATAACTATGATGAATCACAAAAGCCTCAATTCTACAAAAGAAAAAATTATATAGATATTCTAGCAGCTATCTGTTAAGATAATCTATTTAACCCAAAAACTAAAAGTATTTATTGTAAAATTTCAAAAAAAAATCAAATACATCAACCAAATAAAAAAATCTATTTTATAAACTATTTTTAACCTACTGAAATTTTAAAATAATTTTTCCCGGTCTTTAAAATAAATTTTTCCAGTCTTTAATGTCAACAGACACTGAATAATAAGATTGAAATCCGTTACATCCACGTGCTCAGGCTTAGGAACATTCCAGCTGTCAAATATGACAGAAATAGTTGTTGCATGTCCTTCCCCATGTTTAACTATCATATGCAAATTAAAAACAAATAGTGTGCGCCTTCCGATTCAAAATATAATATTAGCGGAAAATTCAAAAGGTAAGAATGGGCCAGCAAATTCAAATACCTCTGGTTATTTGATTAAATTTAAAACATGACTCATTGAATGTAAAGATCATAGGGGATATGCCGTTGTTCGAATGCATCATAGGCATGGTATAGGTGGTGGAAGATGGAAGTGATGGATGATAGTCAACATTCGAAATGCTCAATGGAAAACATTTTCATTTTAATTGGAAAAAGGTAAAATTAGTTTATCACTTTTTATTTTTATTTTTTAATTTTGGAAGTAAGAGCATGTTTTTTCTAAAAGGTTATATATTGAAATCTAGAAAGGTAGAGTATGTATGCTTTTGTAAATTTTGTAATCAATTCGCCATGTGGAAATGGATTCCTTGTTTGACAAACAAGAAGGTCTCATACACCAATTTGGTGTCTGGTGGGTCCCTTGTCCCACAAACAAGGAGGTCTCATACACCAATTTGGTATCTGGCTTGGCCGTGATGTTAAAGTGGAAGCTAACCATTATGATTGTTTTAATTTGGAGCATGAAAGTCATCACTGCGGAGAGGTAGGTCCCTTGTCCCACAAATAAAAAAGCCTTATACACCAATTTGATATCTAACTTAACCATAACCTTAAAATTAGATAAATACAACATGTTTTATTAAATACTTTCAATAATAAAACCAACCATTATGGATGTTTTATTTTTTTTTTTAACATCTCTTGCAGTAGTAAATCGTCTCAGCTGAGCAAAGTAGCACAAAAGTCCTCCACAATATTGCAGAAGTCATTGTCCATATTACTAGCAATTGTCCCAAAAGGTACAAAGAGAGGCCGATAGGATTATTAAATTGGAATTGTTGAATTTTTCAAGAGTTAATTGGTTTGTGGAAAACCTTGTTTTCTTGGACTAGATCATTGTGCAATTACTTTTCAGGAACACATTGAATGTCTTATTTCATTTTAGAGTAAGTTAATTACCCAAAATAGAGAGGTTAAGTTAATTACCCAAAATCAAGAAACCTCTATAGATGGCCAAGCATATACGAAAAATACATCTCATTCATATGCAATACCAAATCCATATTTTCTTTTCTCTGAGTAAAATTTCAAAAGCATGAAGACATGCCATTTCATATGCACAATAAACCCAACTTTTGAAATTTCAATGCTTGGATGCATCCTATTCATATGCTACAGTAAACCCATATTTTCCTTAAATTTCAATCCATAAACACATCCATTCATGAGCCATAACAGAACCACAAAAAACCAAACCGAGCCCTGCAATGCCAGAGCATTATCCCCATTCAAAAGCAAAGAAGTAGCAAATATAAATGCCAATGTTCCATAGTCTTGACTGCGCAAACCAATCATTGCCATCTGAAAAATCAACAAAATAAAGACGATGACCAGTTAAGGAGATGATTGTGACCCTTTTTTGGCCTTCTTCGGCCGCCTTTCACCCGGGAGACTTCATGCTCGCACACATAAAGAAGAATGTCAACTTCAAAAACTACAACGTTGTCCTGCGGCGGAACAAAATTGAACAACCCAGTTCTAGAACTAGGATCTGCCTAAGATTTCCCCCAATGGCAATTTGATCAGAGTTTTTGCATAACAGGGCCAGGTACTTTATGCACCCTCTACTTTATAACCCATATACAATTTGCACCCCACCCCTAAACCCTAGAAAACCTTGTTTTACCCACACTTAGGTCATTTTTTTCCTAAGAACATACACATCAGTTTCTTCATATGCATACTCTGGATGCAAATCCTCATGGGGTACTTTCTCCACAGTGAAATAATTAGGACAAATCTGCCAAAAAAGCTAACGGGCCTCTGGAGATCGTATATAATAACCTAATAGAATTACAATATTCGCTCCAGAAAGGGCATTCATGGTGGAAATCAAAGGTTCCACGGTATTTTCCAAATAAACAACATCCGTGACAACAATGAAATCAAATGGAGGCTTCATTATCTGAATCTGCTTCTCATTGTTCCAATAGAGCTGAGAAATCTTCACTCTTCCAACGCCGGATCTCAGTTTTTCGGTCGAGGCGAGGGAGGTCATCGCCGTGTTTTTCTTCACGTTGCATTTGAGGGCAGGCAGAACGGGGGCAATGTCAATCAAGACCACGTCGAGGCCAAGCAGGGCCAGGCCCATTCCAGCGACACCGCAGCCAGTCCCAAGTTTGATTCCGCATTTGTTCTTGAATTGGAAGATTTGGGCGTATACGAGATTGGGGTGAGGAGGCAGCGTTCCACGAATTTGATGATGACGAGGGAGCAGGGCCAGACAGAGGTGCCAACATGCACACCAACAACAATAACTGGTAGACCAAAGAAACAATTAACTTTGAGGCCAAGAGTGACATAAAAGAATGGGAAAAAGCAGTAAAAATATCTTAACATGTCATGGAGTGCACAACAGAACTCGGAGGTGAAAAGAAGGCAACTCAACCAATATTTGGAAAACGCAGTCACACTTCAAATCAACGGTTGAAAGTGTCTCACCTGATCGAACAAAGCAGGGTAAAAGTGTTGACAAAGAAGTTGATGCATAGGAATGCCTATCGGCCTAATTAACAACCTGGTAGGCTGGCTTACATCAATCGTTTTAATTTTTTTCTTTGCCTACTCTACTTAGTTGAATTATAGTTGCTCAAATCACAGGGCCATTGAAACCTCAACGGTTAACTTATGGGATGGATAACATAACCCAAAATCTTAATGGTTGACATGTTAGTGTTTGACATTAATTATTTTACAGTTGAACTATGTACACTACCTCAGCCTGATCTGAACTCATCGAAATCTGAAGAGACAACTACTACCACATCTGAGGGGGAAATTCAAATTTTTAATCCATTTCACCCACTTATAATTTGTATAAATTGATGATCGGACAGAAGATGAAAATATAGACAACGTTCTTTCTTGTTTATTTGCAGTGGTGGCAACTCCTTATTTTGGTGGAAATAGTTGCATTTTGCATTATGTCTGTCTTTGTATTGTGTTGTGTCTATCAAACTGGTATTAGTGCAGGTTGGTTGTGCATGTTGACATTGTGTTGTGAGAGATCAATAGTAAGAGAAGTCGTTGGATGCAACGCTGGAGTGAGCAACGTGTGGGAGTCAGAGTTGTGACAATACACTCATGTCATTTATATTATTATTATTATTTATTATATATAGATTGAAAAGATCAAAGAGCTTCATTAATCTGGCATACACTAGTTGTGTTTTGTTTCATAGATGGTTATATGTTGTATGGTCGTTTTGGGTATATTCACTCAAGTTTCTTCCATAATAGGTTGTTTTGAATAAAGAAATTGATTTGTTTGAATAAAGTGGTTTATATGATCTTGTGTGATGTTTGGTTTCATGAAGTGATTCGTTATGTTTTTGTGACTAAAGTTGTTCACTACAATAGAGATAACTCCCATGTCGTTACTGTGGATTTGAATAATTGAGCCGAGAGGCTCATTCTACAGCCTTGTATGTTGTGTAACGATGTCCATCCATCATCAAAATTGAAATTTTGTTCATGTTGGCCAAAATACAATAAAAAATAAAAAAATCTAAAAAAATAAATAATAACTATACAAAACATTTAAATAATGTCGGCTCATAAAAAATTTTGCACTTGAAGAAATTGGATCCCTCTTGGCTCATGTTAGATCCATATTTAAAATGGATCTATGCTAGTTATAGTTTGAGCGGTACCTTCCATGTTGGAAGGTTGATTGGTTTGTGCAATTTGAGTTGCAATGCTCGTAGGAAAGTCATATTTGTAAGAATTGTTGACGGCCATATTGAGAAGGATCATCGAGGCATGTCTTTTCCCATTGTAGATTGAGCTAAGGAAGAATTGTTTGTATCAGAGGAATTGACATTGATGGTATTAGAGTGTGAAATTTCTTTTACCCTCCATTTGAATATTTTAGCTAACATTGAGAGATGGCATTGCATAACAACATTGCTTAGTCACTGGTTTTTATTATTGTCTAATAGAAAGTATGATTTTTTCTCTATTAGAATAAGAACATTGCGGCATTCTCATGATTTTTGGGGATACTATATTGTTGGGTATCTAGAGCCTATTGAATAGGTAATAGAGATGGCTATAAAAAATAGAGCGAATTTTGTTAAGGGAGAATATAAAGAATGATAACAAATCTTTTGGCCTTATTCAACAAGGATGAGATGATGTGATATTTTCAAAGGTGTCATGTATGGAGTCTTCAAAGAATGAATGGGACACTCTTGACTCATGTTGTCAAAGTGTATCCAAAGTTAAGAATGTTAAGTTACATAATTTCAGAAGAGATTTTGAGAATCTAAAAAATGAAAGATAGTGAAATCATGGATAGTTTTATGACTCACATCATGAGAATTGTTAATTAATTAAGAAAGTATGGAGGAGACTTGTCAAATAAGAGTGTGAGTGATAAAGTCCTCCATAGTTTGCCAAAGAAATTTGAAGCCATGGTTATATCCATAGAAGAGTTTAAAGGTATGAGTCAAACACAAATTAATTAGTTCATTGATTCTTTGATTACAAATGAATCAAGGATGACTAGATACAATCATAGATCATTACATAATTCCTTCAAAACTCAACTGCGTTTTTCTAAAGGAAGAGGCATAGGGAGGTTGAATAATAGAGGAAGAGGAGCAGAGTAGCTTATCAAAGATGTACACGAGATGATTATGAGCATGAGGAGAAATCTAATCCACACCCTTCTAATTTAAAGGGGAGTAACAACAAAATATAAAAGCAAGGAAATCAAAAGTACAATAATTCTAAGGTTCAATGCTATCATTGCAAAAAATATGGTCATTTTGCTAACAAGTGCTAGAAGAATCAAGCAAATGTTGGTAAGTAGCACACATCTTAGATATTGAAGATAATCAAAATCCAATGTTTTTGATTTCTGACATGACTCAAGAATGTTGAAATGATTTTTGGCTTTTGGATAGTGGTTGCAACAATCATGCGATTGGAAACAAATATTTGTTTGCAAAGTATTCAGTTTGAGGTAAAGTTGAGAAATGATAATAAGGTATGTCTTAAAGGTCAATGAGAGGTTGTTGTTTATATTAGAAATGAAAAAAGAAGAACAATTGATGAAATGTATTATGTAACTAGTTTAAAATGTAATTTTTTGAGCATTGGCCAATTGATAGAGAAAATGTACATAGTTTTCTTCAAGAATAAAGTATGTACAACCATTGATAAATATCGAAGTAAGTCTTTGATAGGAAGAGTGGAGATGACAAAGAATATGATGTTTATGCTTATAATGAGAAATGAATTATCTCCCTCCTGATGTTTATTAAAAGAATTTGGATCATACTTGATTATGACATTTAATATATGGTCATTTATATGTTGGTGGTCTAGATTTGTTGGAGCAAAAACAAATGGTGAAAGGGTTACCTAGTATGAAATAACCAACAAGCTTGTGGGAGAAATGTATATTTGCAAAGCATCAGTGGGTGAAATTTGTAAATGGAGTTCCATATAAGGTGAAAGTTCCATTGGAGATTGTACACAAAGATTTTTGTGGACTGATGAAAACACCCTCCTAAAATGGTAATGTTTACTTTTTAGCTTTTATTAATGACTATAATTGAAAAGCTATTTTTTAAAATATAAATTTGAAGCCTTTATTGTATTTAAAAAGTTTAAAGTTATGGTTGAAATATATTAAAATTTTAAGATCAGATTGAGGTGGTGAATATATGCTAAATGATTTCATTGAGTTTTGTTAGCCTCATGGAAGCAAGATATATTTTACTACTTATTATACTCCACAGATAAATGGAGTGGTTGAAAGGAAAAATTGAACCATTTCAGATATGGCTTGTAGCATGATGAAGGAAAAACTTATACCAAATGAATATTGGGAAAAAGTAATAACTTTTGTTTTTTATATTCTTAACATAAGTCAAGTCCAACAAAGACTATAAATGACTTAGTTCCTGAAGAAGCTTGGAGTGGTAAGAGTTGCAATATATCTCATTTAAGATTTTTTAGATCTATTTCTTATACACATGAACCTAAAGAGTTGATAAATAAGTTAGATGACATAAGTAATAAGTGTATCTTTATTGGGTATAGTGAGGAGTCTAAGGCATATAAAATCTATAATCCCATCTGCAAGAACTATATTATCAGTAGATATGTTGACTTTAAGGAGGAAGAGGGTTGTGGTGGAATCATAAATAAATTTATTGCAAAGGGAGCCATATTATCTCATGGAGATGGTGATCGAGATGATAAAGAATTACAAGCTGGATAGTTGGTTCCATATACACTTGTTGCAAGCACTTTAGCAAGGAAAACACCAAGGGTTAGCCCATTACAGTTCAGAACGCCAAGAATGCAAGAGAATGGAAAACCATCAAGTTATAGTGGACAACAAATAATAGGATCAGAGGTAAGTAATGAATCTAACCATACATTAGCTACATTAATGAAAATAACTAAAGGTTAGAGAACTAGAAGTTTAAAATAATTGTGTCAGCAGAATGATGAAATATATCAATTTTAAATTTTGCATTAACTGCATATGATCCTATAAATTTTGATCGAGCGATTAAAGAAGAAGTTTGGATAAAATATATGGATGAAGAGGTTGATGCTATATAAAGAAATAATACTTGAGAGCTTGTATATATGCCTAAAGGTTAAAATAATATAGGAATTAAATGGTTTTACAAAACCAAGTTGAATGTCGAAGGTGAAATTGAGAAAGATAAAGCAAGACTTGTAGTTCAGAGGTTCATTCAACAATCTAGAATTGATTATAATAAAAAAAATTCACCTGTACCTAGAATTGATTGTCATGTCCCCATTTTTATTTTCCTCTATAGTATAATCAAGATGGGTTTCTAGGCTATAGGAGCAAGATTACATCATCAGGGGTTGGAGGGGTTTTGAGGAGTTTTCATGAGATCGTATGGCATTAGCTTGACATATTCCTCATCCGCACAACTTCCATTTTATTTTGTTGCATTCTCACAAATTTCAAAAAACAAGGTTATCACTGGGCCTAACTTAATTAATTATGTTTGAGGTGGCATTCCAAGAGGATCATTTGGTGGAACACCTAAATGTAATAGCTCATTGGAACCGTAATGAGAACATCGACATGATGGGATGCCGAGAAGTGACTTCCAGTGGTCAGAGAGAGTATGGTGGGCAATTTTACCATTTTTCAAGACTAAAATTGACTTTAATTAATCATTTAATTAATGGGGGGAAATAATTCATTGGAAGAAAAAAATCCAAAAGTGACTTAAGTGAAATAAAATTAAATTAAAAAGTCACCTAAGTTAAAGTTAAGGGAGGATCTTCTAGAATAATAATAAAATAATAAAATAAGATGATTCTGGAGGCTTAGAGATCTATCTATAAAGTCTTTAAAAGGAGGAGGAGGAAATAATTTGGGATATCTTGAAGTTTAGTATTTTTTTTTCTTGTGGAGAGGTTTGGAGAACCAACAGTTCCCAGTTTTAGTAGTAGCTCTAGGATGGAAACCCTCGCATGATTTAGTGAGAGTGGGCGACTACCCATCTCTCCCTTTGATGAATTCATCCAGAATTCACAAGTGATCTCAATATATCATCGTTTTAGAGGCTCATTGCAACATTATTGTTGATCTTTGAGGACATCACTTGAGCCATATTATTGCTCTTTGTACCAACTTATTTACATATTAATAAAATAAGGTTGGTTTCTTCAACATGCTTTATCTTATCTATTCTTCATTTGTAAATTATATTTCTTGTTTTGCTGTGAAACTTGTGGTTTGATTTGTGCAAATTGTTTATGAAGTTGTCGACTAAAATTTTTGAAGCAAGTTTCTGCTAAATTTATATTTGGAACATTGTAGTGGTATCAGAGCATGGTTTTGTCCAACTATCGGTTAAAATCAAAATTTTCCATATTCTTTTATGGGTTCTAAAGAATAAAGAAGCTAAGTTTGTGGGTTAAATTTCATAATCTATTTGTCAAAGGTTTTGTAGGAGATTTCTCTTATTTGAGCTGGTGATTTTATAGCGAATTTGCAGGACTGAAGAGTTGGAACCTTGTGCTACAAAGTTATCTTATTTGGTGTAGTGTGAAAAGTTGGGAAAACTTGGAAACTCACACTAAATTGGAGCTTTTCGACGCAGCTAGAATCTGCCCAAGATTTTTCTAGATTTTTTGGGTTTTATGAGAGGAGTTCATGGTTAAAATTTCAGAATTTTTGGGGTAGTATTCAAGTTGGAAACCAAGATTTCCTTCAATGGTGCATTTTATGGGTAAGCTAGGTAATTCATACCACTTGGTGGGCTTGATATTGGCTTGGAGTTAAGCCAAACCATTTCTAGTATTTTGTGGGCTTGGTGTGAGGAACCTTAGATTAAATTTTCAGAATTTTTGGAGAAGTATTGGGGGAAAAACACCAATTCATCTTCAACAACAGTAGCATAATTTATGGGCAGTGCAAATTAATTATTTGGGCCGAATTTATCTTACTGTGCAAACGGGCTTAATTTCTCTTGTTGGGTAAAATTATTTTGTAGCAATCTAATTTGTTTCCTTAATGTTATTAATAAATTTGATTGGGTTTCCTGTTGTGGAATTTTTCAATAATTTTTTTTGGATTCATCAAATATCCAATTTTTGTTGGAATTTATTAAAATTTCGGCAAAATTACTACTAGATATTTTCTAAAAAAAAATATGTGCTAAGAGCATATTACTTTTTTATTTATCATATTTATTTATTGAGGAGGAGTTTATTTGTTGGAGCTGAATTTATTTGTCGGAGCTAAATTTATCTATTGGGTGAGTTTATTTGTTGGGATGAGTTTATTTGTCAAATCCAAATTCATTTGTTCAAACTTCGATTTATCTATTGGACTGAGATTATTTGTTGGGGTTGAGTTCTCCTTGAAAACTGAGTTACTTCTTGAGATAGGTGTTATTATTTCTTAAGGCTTAGTCAAACTACTATATTACGAGAGTTGTGCAAAATTTATCGAACTCATTTGAGCATTGTAATTTTCTGAAGAATTTGCCTCTCATATTTATTTACGTTACAAGTGCTTCCACTTTATCTACAAAGTGTTTGAAAATAGTATTGTTTGCTAATTGTTTGTTAAAAGTTATCGAAACAAGTTTTAAATATTTGTTGAGTCAGTAAGAGAGTATGGTGAGTCTATATGAGATGTTCATGTTATATTTGAACATATATATAATTTGTTGAGTGTGACTTGTGAATGATGGGTATGTATTGATGTGGCAGGTCTATGTGTTGAGTTAGTTGGCCATGCAATCAAAAGTTTAGTGTTGTCATGTTTAGTGGATAAGGTATGATAGCTTGATGTATTTGACTTTATTGGACTAAAACATGGATAAAACCTTCATAAAATCCCTTAATAAACTAGCAACGACAATCAACAGAGCATTTTCCAAGGGGATGCATTCTATGCTACAACAACATCAGCCACATAAAGAACATGATATGGGACCCAAAATTTATGTGCTCGGGACAGATTTAAGTTTCATGGGGGCTACAGTAAAATCCCTTCTCAAGTTGGAAGAACTTGCTTCACTCCTCTCCAAGATGGATCAGTTGGATGGGAAGACCTTGATTTGGGCTCTAAAACCATACATGTTTGCCTTAGTATAACACAGATATTTGGAGCACCCTTGTGAAGAGGTCAAAATTTCAATTGCCTCTTGTCTCAGTAGTATCTTGATGTTGACCATGCCTACACACCCTTACAATGATGAAATTATGAGGAGAGTATTCAGGCTAATAATGGAGATCTTGTGAGACTTGGATAATAGTGAGGGTCCTACCTTTGGGAAGAATTTTGAGATTCTAGAAGTCATGGACATGGTTAGAACCTGTGACATCATGTTTGATCTAGAGTGTGATGTCCTGATTCTCCAAATGTTCCAATGTTTCTTTAGCATTAGGAAACATCATCCTGACACATCTAAAAACAAATGCAATCCATTTTGTCCTCATGTATGGGAAGCCATGATGTTATTTATAGGAGGTTGCAATCTAAGTTTTTGGCTATTTGGAGGAAGGAATAGATAGGATCACTTGCTACTTTTGAACTAGTTGAAAGGTTGGTTGAGTAAAACATTAAGTTGTTAAGAAGATAGTTGACCAGGGAGGAGTTGCTCAGGTTTGATGGACCATGTAGCGAGAATGAGCTAAGGAGGAAGGGTCTTTTCTTCATTTGCAAGAACATTGGGGGCCTAACCATTCATGTTTGAGTGACATTGAGGAGATGACATTCGCATATCAAGAGGATATTCCTTTTGACTTTATAGATGAGGATTCTTCTTAAATAGTTGAGTCCATGGGTTCTTACGAGGACACATTTGAGGAGAATAAGAAACATTTACTATAGTTGTTGAAAACAATCCATATATGCACCCTTGTATGATGGACAAGTATGATAAACAACAAATTGTCTAGGGAGAAGACTTGCAAGTTGAGTGACTAATGATTCTGCATGGAGAGCACATAGAGGAGTATGAGTTAGCTAAGGAGGACTTTAGGCGCAATGTGCATGTTGAGCCATTTTTGGAGAGTGGGTTGAAGGCTCATATTGAGCCCATGATGGAGGAGGATGACTAGTTAACCTTTGGGACAACCATTGGCTAGGAGGTGGTAGATGCACAAACAACTAGTAGGGTTGTAGTATTTGTAGACACTTGTGGTCAGGAGGAGTCAGAGCAAGACGAGATAGTTTTGCAGGAGACAGGCCGACTAGGAGAGCGTGGAGTTTCTAATCAAATGAGGGGATTTTTGGAGATGATGGTGCATCCATATTTGTGCCTACCTATTGATGAGGTGCAGGTAGGTGCAGTGGAAACCAAAAGAGCTGCAATATTTCTAGGAAGCATCTGTCTCCAAAAATGCATAGACAGGGCTTGTAGCATGACTTTCCCACTTCTTCCCATTATAGAGGGGTAAGTTTTGTTAGACAAATCATTTTTATTGACTAGGAAGAATAACATGAGTTCAAAATGGACCAACATCAACATAGTAGACTTGTTCCATACACAGGTGCTCATGAATTCGATTCGTGGGAGATCATGAGTTGGTATCCTATTGATGGAGTATCATTCTTAGGGAGGTGAACAATATAGCATGAGCCCTTATATGCAATGGTTACTACATGTTTCAGTGGGTGGTGGGATATGGATTGACAATTCATCAGTGTTCCAATAACACTAGCTCAACATCAACAAAGTGGGATTGACATTCGCATATGCCACAGGTTGGATTACAGAAAGGTGATAAGTTGGTATCCTATTGATAAGGCATCATCTACAACTAGAGACAGAGCATAGGTAGATCCATGGGGTATTAACGAGGATCATTGGCTATGATGGATTTGGGATCCAAATGGATCCATTGATGGCAGATGGATTCAACAACTTGTTTAGGATCCAGGTATTAAGAG
Organism: Pinus taeda; assembly: GCA_000404065.3. Classification (NCBI taxonomy): domain Eukaryota; kingdom Viridiplantae; phylum Streptophyta; class Pinopsida; order Pinales; family Pinaceae; genus Pinus; species Pinus taeda. Next base: position 102,347 of record APFE030820705.1, on the reverse strand, counting down.
ACCCATTCATGTTTGGTTAGTGTGGAGGCATGTCATAACACAATTGTTCATATGGGATCTGGGTATCATCTTGCATATGACTCTGCAGTGGACATATAAGGATTTCTTGAGGAAAACCAATCTTGGGGTAGGAGGATTTGTCATGTCCCCATTTTCATTTTCCTCTATAATACAACTTGGATGGGTTTCTAGGGTATGTGATGGTCAAGCCGTAGCAGAAGGATTATCATCAGGGGTTTCAAAGGGGTTTTGAGGAGTTTTTATGGGATCCAAGAAGATTGGCTTGGAATATTCCTTCATCCATACAACTTGCCTTTTGTTTCGTTGAATTCCAACAAATTTCATAAAATGGGGTTATTACTAACCTTGACTTAACTAATTACACTTGAGGTGGCATTCCAAGAGGATCATTTGACGGAACGCTTTACTGTAATAGATCCTTGGAATCAGAACGAGAAGATCTATAGTATGGGATGTTAAGAAGTGACTTCCAGTGGCCGGGGAGAGTATGGTGGGCGATTTACCATTTTCCTCGATTAAAAATGATTTTAATTAGTCATTTAATTAAAAAAGGGAAAAATAATTAATTTGAGGAGAAAGGCCAAAATTGACTTAAGTTAAATAAAATTAAATTAAATTAAAAAGTCACTTAAGATAAAGTAAGGAAGGATATTCTAGAATAATAATAAAATAATAAAATACCATCATTCTAGAGGCTTGGAGATTTATCTATGAAGTCTTTAAAAAGAGGAGGAAGAGATCATTTGGGATATCTTGGAGTTTAGTATTTTTTCATATGGAGAGGTTTGGAGAACTAGTAGTTCTCAGCTTCAGGAGTAGCCCGGGGATGAAAACCCTTGGGTGATTCAGTGAGAGTGGGTAAGTACCTATTTTTCCCCTTGGTGAATTCATCTAGAATTCACATGTGATTTCAACAAGTCAATGTTTGGGTGATTCAGTGAGAATGGGCGAGCACCCCCTTGGTGGATTCATCTAGAATTCACATGTGTTTTCAACAAGTCAATGTTTTGTTGGCTCGTTGCAACATTATTGTTGATCTTTGAGGGCATCACCTCAGCCATATTCCTGCTCTTTGCACTAGCTTATTTACATATTAATAAGACAAGGTTGAGTTCTTCCTCATATTTTATCTTATCTATTCTTCAGTTGTAAATTATATTTCTTGTTTTGCTGTGAAATTTGTGATTTGATTCGTGAAAATTGTTTATGAAATTGACAGCTAAAATTTTTGAAGCAATTTTCCACTAAATTTATATTTGGAAAATTACGTTGACACACTAAAGTTGATATTAGCTATTGCAGCACAAAATAAATGGAAAATGTATGGATAAATGTTGAGTTTACAGTTTTAAAAGAAAAAGAAAGTTATGTGAAACAATTTTAAAGAATATGTATGGTCTAACAACATTTTACTCTAACAACATTTTGCCATTACAACCATTTTTTTTCCGAAATAATTAAGCGAAAGAATGTAGAGATTAATTATTTCATGGCTTCACCGCCTCCAAAGCCTCAGCCTAATTCGAATTGGCAATACTGCCTCAACCTATCAAAATCCCAAGGAACAACCATCACCGACTTAAAATTTTGTCTAAATTGATGATGGAGACAAAAGATGAAAATATGCAATAGTGGCAACTGCTTATTTTGGAAGCAATAGCAACATTTATTGTATTACAGTAGCTGCATATTGTATTCTGTTTGCATACAAGATTGCTAACGGTCATAGGTATCATTGACGAACCGTCACAAAATTCACTCTTAATTTTTGTGCCAATGAGGTCATTCGAGGTCAAACTTTTCGTGAAAGATGTGAAGTGAATAGTATGACTAATCCTAGTAAGCAAATATTAAGTATTATATTATAATAAGTTAATTTTTTTCTATTGTATTTGCTATTAGCAGGAAATAGTGTAATATTTCATAAATCTGATTTAAAAAAACAAAATAACTATTATTTTATTAATTTATTATATAATTAAATAGTTATGATGTGTTATTTTTTTATAAATTAGTTAAAATTTATCATTTTTATAGAAATATGAAAAATTATCGTTGGTATCTATTGTATAAATTAATATAAATTTCATTTTAACTTGTGGATTGGCTAAGTTTTGAGAATTAAGATGTAAATTTTATTTTGTAGTGCAAAATTTGAGAAAAAAATAGATAGAAAATTTAGACATATCTAAAAAGTAACTTATAATTTTTTTGCTTTTTATATTTAATTAAAAAACGTTATAAAATAATTTAAATAAAATATTTATAAGATATTTTGATTTTGAAAATGAGTTATGGTTCTTTGGGCATGTGGTATAGGCTATGGTATAGACCCATAGGATTGTAATAAAGTCTATTTAGAGTTAATAATACCATAGTAACTTCTGGTGAATATCCATGATTAAGAATCTTATTATATTATAGTATTAAGTTTTTATGTGTTTATTAAGTAAATTTAAATATGGTTACATAATCATTATTTTAATTTATATGGTAAAATGGATCTTAATTTATAGCTATTATTTACATGTTATATATTTTAGTGTGATATGTATATTATGATCTTCTTTTATCTAAAAAAATTGTTCATAATTATAACATTTTCTTAATCATAAAAATATTATAAAATAAAATATATTATAAAATATTTTGATTCTCATATGAGTTATGGTGTTTGGGCACGTGGTATTGATAAACCATGGTACTTGTCCATGATATTGTAGCAAATCATATTTACAAGTTATAAATATCCATAGTAAAGTGGGGGAATATCCATAGTTATGAAACTTGTTATATTGTAAATTTATTGTAAGGATAATATTTTTATGTGCTTATTAATTAAATTTAAATATCTTTGATTGGATGCTTTTGTGATTTATGATATAAGCTAAGATCTTTAGGAGAAATCACATAACCATTTTAGGGTCGACTTGTTTCGAACCTTATCTAGGCACCTTATCTAGGTTCATCATCAGGACAAGGATGAGGAGCAAGATCAACAAACCATTAATTTATACTAGAGATGCAACAATAAATTTTCCAACATAAAGAATTTAACTGTTAGTTATTTTTTAATTTTACAAACCTCCCAAATTATTATATACTGTAACAAATATTTGAATTTTTTTAATTCTTAAGATTCAAATATCATATTAATTCAAATTATATTTAATTATAAATAATGATTTACTAAAAGAATATCTATATAATAAAAAGGGAAATTTTTATATAACAATAATAAAAACCATAAAAAATTATAATTCTATTCTAATATATAATAATAGTATTATTCATAAAATCAGTAATAAACCAAAATTCAAAATAAAATCCAAAACAATTACAACCGACACATACCAATCCAAAAGGAGAAAGACCAAAGGAGGAGAGAGAAACCTGGGGGGATTTAAGAACAAAGAGAAGGTACCCATGGGTTGCTTAACTTCCATCCATTGTCCTTATTAAGAGTCTTACTTCTTTTTTCAGTCTCGGCTACTTCTCTTAATTTTTGGAGAGGGGAATGATCAACCCTCAATTTAAATATGCTTAAGAAATCATTATTTTAATTTATATGGTAAAATAGATCTTAAAATTTAGCTACTATTTATATGTTATATATTTTAATGTGATATGGAAATTATGATTTTATTTTATCTAAAAAAATTGTTCGTAATTTTCTCAATACCAGTCTAGATCCATCTTAACACTGGATCTATAAGCCCTGAGAGGGACCAAATCTCTCTAGGTGCAAAGCTATTTTTTGAGTGCAAAACTTGAGGAAATGTTTTCACATCGAGAGATTTGATCCCTCCCATCGCTTGATAGATCCAGTGTTAAGATGTTTTTGAGTGAAAAACTTGAGGAAAGGTTTTCACATCGAGAGATTTGATCCCTCTTAGTGCTTGATAGATCCAGTGTTAAGATGTATCTATACTGCGGTCATACAAAATTTGTTGAACATCTAATTATTTTGATAAGTTTAAATATGCTAAATATGTGTAAGATTAATTTGGTCAATTTAATTTAAAATTTGTTTAATTACCTTGGTTTGTTGAGATGAGAGAGACTGTTACTAACTTGAATGATGAAAAATGATGAATAAAAATTTTGAGTGCAAAGTGATTATGTAACAATTTTGATTGATACAAAATGTGAATAATATGAATATAGCCAATTACAAACAATCTTCACTGCAATCAATCTGAAACTATTTTCTTGTACTGTTCATATTACACACCTATTAGTTTTTCCATTTTCTCATATTGATCATATGAAAAGAGTAGTCGGAATTATAGACCATTGAAATATTTAACTCAAATTAATGTAGTAAACAACATATTATTGCACACTTATTAGTTTTTACATTTTCCCATATTGATCATATGAAAAGAGTAGTTGGAATCATAGACCATCAATATGAAAAGAGTAGTTGGAATCAAAGACCATTCAAATATTTAACTGAAGCTTGTGTAGTAAACAACATACCTTGCTCTCAAATATTAATAGTAGTTTTCTCCAAAGTCAATCATTGTGAATTATGGAGTGTTAAACCCCAGATAATTTTCAATGATAGTTATTTTCTATTACTGTGTTTGAATGCAAAGTAATTAACCACATTGAATGATGGAAACTGGGAATAATAAGAATGTAACTTATGGAGTGTTAAACCCCAAATAATTTTCAATGGTATTTATTTTCTATTACAATGTTTGAATGCAAAGTAATTAACAATGTTAAATGATGGAAAATGGGAATAATAATAAGTAGCCAATTATAATTAGTTTATACTTTAAAGAACCAAAATTTCAGTTAAGCAAACATTTAATTTAGGATGAAAATTCAAGTATTGTATTTATGGTTGAATTACTGTAACACATAAGTCAATGCATGTCATGAATAATTTTTATGTGCTTACACGGAGAGAGAGTGTGTATGTTTTGGCGGTGAGAAGGAGAGACAAGGGGAGATAGATATATATATGGGGTGGGGTGAGACGGAAGAAAAGAGAGGCAAAGACAGGGAGGGAGTAAGAGGTATAAATATGGAGATAGAAATGTTAGAGAGAGAGAGAGAAGCTAAAGAGAGAGAGAGAGTGAGGGGAAAGAGAGGGAGGGAGAGAGAGATATAAATATGGAGAGAGAGTGTGTATGTTTTGGGGGTGAGATAAAGAGATAGAGAAGGAGAGACAATCAGAGATAGAGATATAAATGGAGTGGGTAGAGATGTGCTTACACTGAAATCAATGCACACTATTAATATAATTACTTTGAAATTAATGTACATCATACATCTAGTTGCATCAAATCAAAAATCAACATCTACACTAAAATCAATGCATCTAATGCAAACAATCAAATATGATTAGAAATCAACATCTATACTGAAATCAATGCATCTAGTGTAAACAAGCAAATAGGATTAGAAATCAATATCTACACTGAAACCAATGCATCTAATGCAAACAATCAAATATGAGTAGAAATCAACATCTACGCTAAAATCAATGCGTCTAGTGTAAGGTATTATATATGATTATAAAGCGACATCTACATTGAAATCACTGCATCTAATGCAACGATAAAATAGGATTAGAAATCAATATCTACACTAAAACCAATGCATCCTCTGCAAGAAATCAAATAGGAGTAGAAATCAACATCGACACTAAAGTCAATGCATCTAGCGTAAGGTATTAAATATGATTATAAATCAACGTCTACACTAAAACCAATGCAAATAGTGCATGTGATCAAATATGATTAGAAATCAACAACTACATTGAAATCAATACATCTATTTTAGTGAAAATCCAAAATATTCATGACTTTATAGATCTAACTTCTATTTCTGTATTTGTCTCTATGTGTCTCTTTCTTCTTCCCTCTCTCTCCAACTTCCATTATGTGTCTATCTCCCTCCCTCTCTCCTTCTCTCTCTTCTCCTCCCTCTCTCCCCCATCTCTCTCTATCTGCCTCTCCCTCCCTTTCTTTATCTTTCCCTTCTTCCCTCTCTCCCCCTGCCATCTATATCTATACCTCCCTCAATCTCTCCTTATTTGTCTCTCTATCTCAACCCCCTAAACACATGTCTCTCTCTCCCCCCCCCTCCATATCTATCTATATATCTATCTCTCCCTCTTCCTTTCCCTATCTATCTCTTCCCCTTCTCTCTCTCTCTGCCCCCTCCATCTATATCTCTATCTCCCATCTATCTCTCTTCCTCCATCCCTCTCTTTGCCTCTCTCTTCTACCCTCTCCCTCACCCCATCTATATCTCTATCTCCCCTTGTCTCTCCTTCTCACCTCCAAAACACACACACTCTCTCTCCATATCTATCTCTCTCTCTCTCTCTCTCTCACACACACACACACACACACACACACACACACACTAACTCTCCATCTCTACCTTGCCACTCCCTCTCCACCTTTCTCTCTCTGTTCCTTTATTCTCCTTCCAATGCCATCTCTCTCTCCCCTCCCCCTCTCTCATGTCTGTTAAGTCCTCTCTCTTTTTCCTTCCTCTCTCTCCCCTTCTCTCCCACTTCCCTCCATCTCTCCCCCCATCATACACTTTCTCTCTCTCCACCCTTAAACTCTGTCACCCTCTGCCTCCCTCTCTCCACCCTCCAAATCTTTCAATATTTCCCTCCCTCTCTCTTACCCCTCTATATCTATGTCTCCCTGTCTCTCTCTCTTCCCCTTCTTTCCCTATCTTTATCCTCTCATTTTCTATTTCTTCCCTCATCTCCTCTCTCCCTCATTGCATATTAATCTCTCCCTTGTCACTCCCTCTCTCTCTCTACCTCTATCTCTCAATGTATTTGTTCTTCGCTCCCTTTCTTTCCCCCTCCAAATACATCTCTCTCCCCCCACTCTCTCTCTCTTCCTTTCTCTCTCTCACTGTCTTGCCCACCTCTATTTCTCTCTCCCCCACTCTATTCCCCCTTCCATCTCACTCTCTTTATTAAATATGATCCCATTTTATTGTATTTAATAAAGTATCTAAATAAATAAACATAATTGGTTGTAAAATATTAAACCTATATTTTGGATCAATCATGTTAAAGAAAATACAATAATAAAAAACTTAAAAGAATCATGCACTATCTTTCTTCTATCATCGTTAGTCACTTTGCTTTCTCACTTCGCTTGGATCCTTGGTTCAGATGCATCTA
>APFE030820705.1:70736-94941 GCA_000404065.3 Pinus taeda | reverse complement strand
CTCAAAAGTAATTATAACCTTTTTCCTCTTAGATTTAGTTAAAAAATGTTATAAAATTAAATTAAAATAAAGTATTTGTAAAATATTTTGATTTTGAAATAAGTTATCATTTTTTGACATGTGGTATTGATAAGCCATGGTATTGGCCCATGGTATTTTAACAGAATAATTAAAAGCCTAGATCCATAACATAATAATCAAAAGTCTTGATGGCCCATGGTATTGATAAACCATGGTAGTAGCCCATGGTATTATAATTTTCTTCCCTCCTCCCCCTCTCTAGTTTTTATCAACTTGTTAATTAAATGTAGTTTTTATCTACTTTTCTTGCAGAAGAACCTTGTTTTAACACATGTGAGGTTTTAACTAGTCTAAGCATGAAATACAATCTAAAGAATGCTAACTGCTGTGTGCAAGAACAAATGTAAAAGAACTCTTTTTCATTTTATCTTTTTGCTTGAAAAATGCAAATGTTAATCCTTCTTGGTTGCATGGAAGGTGAGATAGGTGTGGAGGGAGATGAGTGCAGTGGTTCAGATGGCTTGGAAGGCAAGCAAGGGTCTACTCCTAGCTTTAGTGATGTTTTTTTTGCAATTTGGGCTCAAAAGAGGCCACTATAGGTTTTCCTACAGGATGCCCTAGTTCACCTACAGGATCCCCTGTTTTCCTACAGGAACATGCCGAAAGCAAAGGGAGTGGTTTAAAAGGTGGGATGGAGCTTGGAAAAGGTGAGTAAGGAAGGATTAAGGTAAGGGAGTGGTAGGAACCCACTCAGAACTCAAACCAAAGCTTTATGATGGTTGGATTTTCTCATTAAGCATGCCAAGATTTCCTTGTTAAACATAATTCGACTTGAGACCTTAGTGGCTTGTGGCGATCATGGGTGGATATGGTTTGGCTGAGGCTGATGATATGAGGTCTTCCTAAAATGTAGAAACTCCTGCAACATATACATCATTGTCGGCATTTATCCATAAATTCATCTCAAAACAAGAATGGTTTACTTAAATAGTAGAAAACAAAAATTTCATCATTTATTTGCCAAGTTCATGCAAGGAAATGCTTGAAACCATTACGAAAGAAACATGAAATCAATGCAAGACCTAATATATCAAAAATGTCAATTGCAACCTATCTTCTAAAACTGAAATATGATGACCTAATTAGCAGAAAAACCCTAAATTTAATAAAAAACTAGAATTCTATCTTTTTGGGCTGCATGAGAAGTATTCCTCAGACCATGATCCCTGAAAGGGAGAAATGAGGAGAAAACCACTTTTTGTCAACATTTTTGGAGTATATTCTTATCATTAAAATGCTACTATCATAATTATTCACAAATGGAAGCAAAATAATCAAATCTACAAATAATTGTAAATTAACAATACCAAAATCAGTTTAACAACTAACTATGAGATAACCTAAGCATACATATACCATAAGAGGAACCTATGCTTCTAGGGTTGGGCCCTAACCCAAGAGTTTCAGCTCTTTGAGTCAACTCAGTGCTAGATCAAGGGAATGTTACTCATTTTCATTAAAGAAATCAAAAATACATAAGAGTGCTTGGTTATAATGCTTTAACTTGAAAACTACTTAGCTATCTTGAACAAAAAATCTGAATCCTAATGATGCCCTAAGTGTCTTAATTTATAAAACTGAAGTTACCAACAACTTCCTTAAACTTAGGGAGGCTTGGCTCGAATCTCAAGATCAACTGGTCTTCAACTGTCACTGGCCTGGCTGCCAATGAACTTCATGACTCGGTTGCTTGCAACTCCGAGATGATGACATTTGATTGAGGAATCTTCGAGTGAGTGAGGAGTTAAGGAGGGAGATCCTATCTCCTAGAATACCTCTTGCTTGTATCCATTTGAGTTCCTACACTTTAATTAGCCAAAATTTGCTCCAAAACCTACAATCAATGCACACTAAACCACTATACATGGCATCTTATCTTTACTCTCCTCATTAAGCAAAACATAATTAAAAAATGTAAAGAATGATGGGAAAAATTGATTTTAGCACGCTGGAGGTGCATTAAGGTCCATATAATTTGCCCATTGATGAGCCTCATCATCACCCCCCTACTGAAAATGTTTCTCATCCTCTGAGCAACTCAATCTATGTCCATGTATTTCATTTCTTTGGTGGCCTCCCTAACATTCTAGGATTCTGCTGTAGTCTACTCTTGTGGATAAAACCATGCATTCCTCTCTATTTCTTCGCACTGCTTTCTTTCTTCCTCTTCCTTTCTCCCCTCTAACATACCTAAAAGCAATGGTGGGATGAGTTTGAATCTAATCCAATTTACCTTGAGTCTTTGTAATGTTTTCTTATACATTGGGACTGTCTCTAGTGCATCCCTCATCTTATTAGGATAATGATATTCTTTGATCTTTAGGCTATAGGGTAAGGTGTTCCATCTCCTTTGGCAGGCTTGCTCACTGTCATCTCCTAGAAATCTTAGCATGTCTTCAAAATGAGTGACTGCATGTTCTTGCACATGAAGGTATCTTAGCACAAGCTTGGGATCGTTTGCAATGAGGTTGTGGTTGTTGATGACAACCATTGTGTTACTATTCTGCTCTGATCATAAGGGGTTCTGCTTCTTCTTTTGCAAAATACATTTTATTTATTTATGTAGCTCTGGCCTCCTCATGACTCCTCCAATATGCCAAGGCCATTAGTTGTAAGTCCCATAGTTTTGGATTTGGGTCCTATCGATTCAAATATGTCAAAGCTAAATTGTGTAGGTAGAACTCAGATATCTTTGCTATATCCTCTAGGGTGCTTTGATCACAGAGGTCAATGAATTGCTTGTAGTATTGGAAATGCATAGTCCTTCTTCGTGCTAGGGTTTTTATCTGAAACTACAGCCATTATTCTTTGAGGTATAAGGCATATGACTTTGTTGGCGTCCTGCATTGAAGTGCCTCCATGGATAAACTTACCATAGTTTCCAATTGGCCTTCCTTTTCCTGTAGTTGCTTCCTTAGCCAGGTGTTCTCGGCCTCTAACTGAGATTTCATTATTGTTTCCCTGTCTCTTATGCTACTTAGTTCTCTGCCCGTTTCTTGCAATTTCTCTTCCATGTGGCCTACATCCTCTACCCCTTTTGATTTATCAATTTTCATCCACCTATGTGTCCTTTCCCTCTCTTTTTCATGTTCAAAGAATAGAGGAATGGAATTTTTTTGTGGTATCACCCTACCTCCTTCAATGAATCTATAGTATGAGCTGAGGTTTGGCTATGGGCTAGGCTCCTCCAGCTCTTGGGCCTCTTCCTCTATTTTTTCCTGAGTAATTCCTTCCTCTTTTCCTTCCCTTGGTCCTTGCAGCATTTCCTAATATCTTTTCTGTGTTTCCTGTAGGTTTGACAGGGTTTCCTATAGGATTGTTTCTTCTTCCTGTGGATTTGACTGTGTCTCCTATAGGAAACCATCTCCTTTTGTTCAGGATGACCTAGTGACAAGCCTCCTAACATAGCTGATTGGAGACTTGGGAGAAGCTTGTTTTGATGTTCCTTCTCCTTCCTTCTTCCCTAGAGGGACTACTTTCTCCTGTTGTTTTTCTTTCTTCTTTTGCCAATACATTTTTTTATTTATGTAGCTCTGACCTCCTCATGTCTCCTCCAATATGCCAAGGACATTAGTTGTAAGTCCCCTACTTTTGGATTTGGGTCCCACAGATTCAAATATGTCAAAGCTAAATTGTGTAGGTAGAACTCAGATATCTTTGCTATATCCTCTAGGGTGCTTTGATCACAAAGGTCAATGAATTGCCTGTAGTATTGGAAATGCATATTCCCTCTTTGTGCTAGGGTTTTTATTTGAAACTGCAGCCATTGTTCTTTAAGGTATAAGGCATATGACTTTGCCGACATCCTACATTGAAGTGCCTCCATGGATAAACTTACCATAGTTTCCAATTGGCCTTCCTATTCTTGTATTTTCTTCCTTAGCCCAGTGTGCTCAGCCTCTAACTGAGATTTCATTATTGTTTCCCTGTCCCTTATGCTACTTAGTTCTCTGCCCATTTCTTGCAATTTCTCTTCCATGTGGCCTACATCATCTAACCCTTTTGATTTATCAGTTTGTATCCACCTATGTGTCCTTTCCCTCTCTTTTTCAAGTTCAAAGAATAGAGGAATGGAATTTTTTTTTGGTATCACCCTACCTCCTTCAATGAATATGTAGTACGAGCTGAGGTTTGGCTATGGGATAGGCTCCTCCAGCTCCTGGGCCTCTTCCTCTATTTTTTCCTGAGTAATTCCTTCCTCTTTTCCTTCCCTTGGTCCTTAGAGCATTTCCTGATCTCTTTTCTATGTTTCCTGTAGGATTGTTTCTTCTTCCTATAGGTCTGACTGTGTCTCCTATAGGAAAACATCTCCTTTTGTTGAGGATGACCTGGTGACAGGCCTCCTAACATAGGTGATTGGAGACTTGGGAGAAGCTTGTTTTGATGTTCCTTATCCTTCATTCTTCCCTAGAGGGACCGCTTTATCTTGTTGTTTTGGTGAGTCCTCTATGACAATTGGATTTTTGGTAGGGGTTTGAGGTCTCCCTTGTCTAATCCTTGTGCTCTTTCTTGTCCCGAAGTAAAGTGGAGTTTTTCTTTGTCTCTTTCCCTTTGATTTGACAAGTGTACTTAGGGAATTTAAAGCAGTTGCTACCTCTTTCTCTGTAGGCTCTAGAGACACTCTTGGTGATTCTTCTTCTTCCCTGCTCTTTGTTTCAGAATTGTGTTCATCCTTTTGTACTTCATCTCCTTTTTCATCTTCTTCTCCATCCTCTTTGTCTTATTCTTTTCCATCGTCTGATTCTTTCTCTTTGTTATCTTTTGTTTCCTATTCCTTGTCATCCTCTGTTTCTTCTTCTCCCTCACTAGCAATAGGGCTTCTGTCATACTCAATGGCTTGAATTTCTCCTTCTTCCTGCATGTTTGCAAATGTTGATCATGCAATAGGGATTCTTAAATTGTGTAGAGCATCTTCAAGGATGAGTTTGATCAACCCATGATGGGCTAGCTGCTGATGTTTTCCTTCCTGTACCTTGATGCTCATGTTTATCATGGATTGTAATAGAAAATAGGGTATATTAAGTCTATTATGAGGAGTTGTCTCTTCTCCAAATCTGATCTCATGGAGAAGTTTAAAGTGGTATCCATACACTACAATGTATCTACCTTCATAGGAAATATACTTGATGATGTGGTAACTCACCTCATTCCAAGGATATGGAATGATTTCCCTTCTAACCCCATTTTTGTCTTCAATTGATTCTTCTCCTTCTAGAAAGAAACTTTTCTTTGCAAGAGTGATGTTAGCCTTGTCCTCTTTTCTCCATTGCAACCCTAGGCGGAGTGTAGTTATTCTGTTGATAATCTCAGGGGTAATTCCTATTGACAAACCCTTCACTATAGCAGTGGCACTGGCTCTAGTGAGAGGTATGAGTGACATTGCAAACTCTCTAGCCACATCATCATCATATCCCCTTAGTATCTCAAAGAACCCCATCCATTGATACCTTGTAAATATTTCTACCACAGTAGGATGCTGGTGTATTCTGGCTATGTTGGTGGGCTCTCTTTTGTTGAAACCTCCTGCCATAATTTTTGGAAATTCTTGTTTGAGTGAGTTTTGGGTGGCTCTAGTTTAGGAGTTTTGGTAGGTGATGAGGTTCTAGCCTTATTCTTTACTAACCTTCAAAAAATTCTCTCTATGCATATAGCAAATACTCAGAAGAAAGAAGGATTTCTTCGTTTTAGATGAAAACACATAAGGTATGGAACCTACCTCCTTTTCCTACACTTTGATGATGAGACATCTTGAATCGATGCTCCTCGGTGTCCTCTTGCAACTCTGTGTGGTAATTCCCTCTATATCTTGTAGCCTTCCTGTAGTTTCTTATAGGTGCTCTTGTTTGATGTAGATGTTGACTGTTTCTTGTAGGTTTCCACTGTAGGGATGCCGAGAGAGAAAAAAAAAATTTAATGACTCCTCGAATTTGTCGTTGCCTTCAACTTTTCGAAATACTAATACTTCGCATGGGAGTCAGTGATTATTTCCGTTTGTGGATGATTTCGTTGGGTGGTGTGCTGGCTGGCCGAGTACAAATACCTACTTTCGGACTGTTGGTCCCACTACTGGTTCATCACATCACCTTACCTCATAATCATCTCCCACTTCATTCTCGATAACTTAACCACTTTTTGATTCATTCCCCTTGTTTTGATGTGACCTTGCCACATGTGGAGTTGGCTAACCCTTTTCTTCTCGTTATCTGATCGAGGGTGGCCAAGTTAACTGGCCACCTTCACTTATAAAATAAACTTCCTACCTCATTCCTACAATTTAATCATATTCGTACCTATGAGGGAGTGTTGGTGAGATGACATACATGTTGGTCATTTGCTTCACTGATGCATGCTAGAGAATGTTGTTGATTCATTGCTCTTTGACCTTGCTACATATTCTTCACTATGTTTTTTCTTCTTATTTTGTTGATGAGTTTCTTCCTTGATGATGTATAGGTGCTAGCTTATGTTGTTGCTGAGCTCTGGAGGAGCTTCCTCATCACTGTGATCCTTGTGCTGAAGGTAAATTGGTGTAGCTGTGGTCTTTTTTGTGAAATAGGTTGCTATAGGAATTCCTATAGGATGTCCAGTAGCTGCCTTTTTCTCAAAATTTTACATCTCTTCTGTACTTTCGAGGTTGAATGGGCATTGAAATGAGTGGAGGATGAGGTACGATGCTATGGCATGTATATTATTGATGCTTTTTTTATTTACTTGATTTATTTGATGGATGCAGTGGTGACATGGTAATGGAGGGTGTAGGCTGAGGTATGGTGAGGTCATTGCCTTTTTTTATAACCCAAAACAATCATGTGTCCCCATTTTTCCATTGGACTGCCTTCCCTAAACTTTTTCAAGGCCTCCTGTAAAACCTACAGAAAACTCCTATAGTATTACAGGGAATCCTGTAGAAATCACAGAGTTGCTTGGAATTGGACTAGAGTATGGATGTAAGAACATGGTGAATATGGAGGAGATGAGATGGATGAAGGAAAACATGGCTTGTGGTATGGCCTTCCATCCTCTGTAGATTGTGCATGCCATCCTCTTAACAACCTGAAAAAACAGAATTGTTATTCTTTTGTATGTTTTTCTTTTTTTTCATTGTTTTCTTCTTGTTTTTTCTTTTTCCTTTTTTTTTTGAAAATACAACTAGGTTGCCTCAAGGGAGGTTTTAAACCTTGTTTCCTTCTCGAGGTGCCTCTAAAGAGGTTTTCACCCAGAGATGTTTTTTTTTCTCTCTCTTTTTTTTTTTTATACTCTTGGGATGCCTCAAGAGGTTTTCAACTGAAAAGTTGGACTTAGGTGCCTCATGGAGGTTTTCACCTAGATCCCTTTATTTTTCTTTCTTTAAGAACCACGTGAGGTGGAAGCTGAGACTTCTCCAATCACCATCACTTCCTTGCTAATGCTACTAATAAAATCCCTGCTTTGATAAAGGCTTCTTGTAGACCTTTAACCTGTACCCATTGACAAGTAAAGGGATACCTTCTATATTGATGGTTCTTATCTGAACAATGTCATGATTTAACTTGTACCCATTGACAAGTAAAGGGATACCTTCTGCATTTATGGTTCTTATCTGAACAACACCATTTTCAGGGAACTTTTCTATCACATATGGTCCCAACCATCTGGTCATTATATTTCCTTTGAAATCTTTGTATTGGGAGTCATACAGAAAGGCCCAATCGCCTTCTTGAAACAATTTGTCCTTGCTATATCTGTCATGCTAGATTTTCCTTTGTACTTAAGTCACTTCTGTGTGTAGGAAGGCCTACATCCTAAATTCATCTAACCCATTCATCCGGAGAAATATTTACTATTGTGCCATTGTGATATCTAGATTCAAATGTGTTTCCATCCTTAAGGTGTTGTATTCAAATTCAATGGACAACAGGGCTTTATTCCCATAGGCAAGCTCATAAGGAGTGAAACCAGTGGTGGTCTTCCAGGTGGTATTGTAGGCCCAGGTGACCTCAAATAATCTTCCTACCCAATCCTTTCTACTACTACTGATCACCTTGGTCAGAATGCCTTCCAATGCTCGGTTGGTTACTTTCATTTTCCCATTAGCCTGTGGGTGGTAAGGGGTGGATTTTATGTGCTCGCTTAACATATTTTCAATCATGTGAGATTTAAATTGACTTCCTTGATCATTGACCAACTCTCGAGGGTATCCAAACTTATAAAATACATTTTCCCTCAAGAATTCAATCACCTTTTCTTCTGTTGCTACTTTGATATCTTTGGCTTCAGCCCATTTTGTTAAGTAGTCAGTGCACATAATGATGTACTTCTTTTGTCCTGATGGAGGGTCAATGGGCCTGATGAAATCCATGCCCCACTTGTTAAATGGCTCGAAAGTCACTTAAGGTTGTAGGGGCATTTCATCCCTGGGGGTAGGCTTTCCCATGCCTTGGCACTGATCACGCTGACCTTTTTACACCTTGGTGAAGAGTGGGCCAGTAATATCCAGCTTGTAGTACCTTGAATGTTGTTCTTTTGGCTAAAAATTGACCTCCACAAGGCCCATCATGACAAGCTAGAAGGATGTCGAAGACTTACTCCTCCTTGACACATCTTCTCATAATTTGATCTGGACCTAGCTTGAAGAGATTGCCCCCAATACAAGTGAATGGGGCACTTTTTATTATGATTCTGGTTTTTTCCTTGGAGGAGGAACTGCGTAGATACCAAGTAGTTTTCTATGTCATCAAACCATGGAGAGAGAACTGAAATGGCGAATAAATGTTCATCTGGTAGTTGATCATCAACCATTCCTTCCTCCCTTGCAGGCAAAGTCAATCTGGATAAAAAATCTGTGACTACATTCTCCTTTCTAGGCTTATAAATAATAATTAAATCAAATTGTTGCAATAAAAGTAACCATCTAATAATCTGGGCATTTACATCGGGTTTGTTCACCAAGTATTTAATTTTAGCATGGTCGGTATGTACAAATGTCTAGTAACTAGTAATGTAATGTCTAAATTTATTCAATGAATGCATAACAGCTAGGATCTGTTTTTCAGTTACTATGTAGTTTAACTCGACTTTTGACAGATTCTTACTGATGAAGTAAATGGCATAAGGTAGCTTGTCACCTATCTAGCCTATAGCTGCTCCTATAGCTTTGTGAGAGGCATTGGCATGAATATGAAAAGGAAGAGCCCAATTTGGTTCTCAGAGAATAGCTACAGTAGTCAACTTGTCCTTTAGGGTGTCCAGTTCTTATTGGCAGCTTTCTAACCATAATAATTCAGAGTCTTTGGCCAATAACCCAAATAAGGGAGAAGCTAACTTGCTGAAATCTTTTATAAAACTCCTATAGTATCTGGCTAAACCTAGAAATCTTCTAACATCCCTCTGCTTCTATGGAGTCGGGACCCTTTTGATGATGGCTATCTTATTTGGGTCTACGTTCAATCCTTCCTGGGATATTGAGTGACCTAGAATAGTCCCTCTAGTCATCAAGAACTCACATTTTTCGGGACTTAGGGATAAGTTCATCTCAATCCATTTATCTAACACCTTTTCGGGTAAGAGAGAGCCTCCTGGAAATCACACCCATAGGGTGTGAAGGCATCCATGTAAATTTCTACTGCAACATGGACTAGCTCTGTAAAGATACTCAGGGCTGCTCTCTGGAAAGTGGCAAGGGCATTGCATAGACCAAAAGGAAGGACCCAATAATTGAAAGTACCCCAAGGATAGGTGAAGGTGGTTTTATCCTGGTCCTTTGGATTGATTTGGATTTGATTGTACTCGCTGAATCCATCCAAGAAAGAGAAGAACTTATTTCCTACCAGACCATATAACACTTGGTCAATGAAAGGTAGAGGAAAATGGTCCTTCTTTGTGGCTTTGTTTAGATTTTGGTAATTGACACAAATCCTCCACTTTCCATTTTTCTTTGGAACTAGCACCAAAGGAGACACCTACTCACTATGCGAGATAGGGCAAATGAATCTTGCATCCAACAAATTCTGCAGCTCTTCTTTGACTATATATTTTAGAGTTGGATTCATTCTCCTTTGGGGTTATCGGACTGGTTTGCAACCTTCCTTGATGTAAATGTGGTGAGTACACAGTGAGGGGTTCAGTCCCTTCATTTCTTTGTAATTCCAAGCAAAGGCATCTAGATGCTCTCTTACCATATAACATAACTCTTCTTCTTGGTCTACAAAGAGAGAGGGGTTGATTTTCAATGTTCTTTCAGGGCCAAATTCTATTTCCTTGACAAGAGTAGGGTTTGAGTCAGCTAAGCATATATCAATATGATAGTTTTCCTTGGTTTCCTTCACTACTTCCTCCAGAGACATGGTGTTGGGAGTTTGTTTTGGAGGATGCGTTCAATCAAATCATCTTCATCAGGTTGTCCTCCTCCGATGGTAGTTTCTAGGGTATAGATTTGGGAGGAGTAGACTTCATATTCTTCCTCCTCTTCTAGCCATAAAGGTAATTCATGTTCTAGAGATGGCTGAGCAGGAGGGTACAGGACCAACTGCTTGGATAGATGCTCATTTTTTATAGTCATATTTCCAGCCTTGCAACTTATGTAGGCATCGACAGTGGCTAACCAAGGCCTCCCAAGGATGAGAGGATAACCATTAAATTTGTTCTTAGGATGGAGAACTAAGAAGTCCATAGGGTATTCCCAGGAATGAATGAAGACGGTCACATCCTCAACAATCCCCTCAAGGACTACTATGGATTGGTCTGCAAGCTGCAAGATTGTCGTGGTCTTCCTTAATGATCCCTAGAGATTCAACTTGAGCATAGTGTCGTTAGTCATTACATTGATGGCAACCCCAAGATCAATCAAGGTATGGGGGACAATGGTGCCATCGATGTGTACATCTACTATAGGGCTCCCTGAATATAAATACTTTGGGCAAATTACCTGCCTTAACATTAAGTCGGACAACTGTCAAATGACATTAATGGTAGGGGTGTCTCTTTTTCACATTCCCGGATGTTTGAAACACTTCTATTTGATCAACTTGTTGTATATGGGGACATCTTTGATAGCTTGGAGAAGCGGAATTTTAACGCAGATTTTTCAACTCACCCAGAAGTTCGGCTTCTTTTGGGGTTTGCTGGATTGGATGGGTTAACCTTTCAGGAAAGGGAGGTGGATTCATTCTAGGCACACTTTCCTCTCTTTCCTCCTCACTCTGCCTAGGTGGAGATGGAGGTTGGTTATCTGGGAGCACTCTCCCAAATCTAAGATTAATTTCATGAATTTCGACTACATAGGAAGGGTAGGATGCTTCTCCACTATAAACCTGTTGTGCTTGTCTGTTGTTTAGGTTTGGTTTTGGTAGGGTAGGCATCTGAGGTTGTTTAGGTGGAGCAGGTTGTAGGAATTGTGGTTGAGATGGAGGTGAAGGAAATAATGATGGAGCTTGGTTGCATGGGGGCCTCCACTCCTGGGGTGGTGCATTCCACTGAGGTTGTGGAGGAATATATGGATACAATGGTTGGTTGGCCGATTAGGAATGGTATTGAGGTGAAAAAGACTAGGGAGAAGGTGTAGACCATGAAGGATGAGATGGGGGGCACCAAGGGGGAATGGATGTGTTTTGATTAGGGTTGTAATATGAATAGGATGACTCTTGGATGCCTACTAGTATGGTCGAGGTCCATGAGTCCTCCTTTGATTAATGTAGCAGAGCTATTCAGTCACCCCTTCAGTTCCCTGATACACAAATTTTAATCCAGGCAGAGAAGGGCACTTATCTATGGAGTGATTTTCCTCACAGACTGAGCATATTTCTATAAGATTCAATGGACATTGATTCCTAGGGTGCCTCCTTATGCATCTAGGGAAGAAGATGGCTAATGCTCTCTCTGCTTCCCCTCCTTTCGTTTGATTTAAATAGTGTCTATTTGCAGAGCAAGGGTTTGAAGCATTTCACTCTTAAATTCTTCCAACCTATTCCCAATTTCACTTTTTATGGATGTGTTGGAAGAGGATGCATTGGCCATTATTTGACTAGCCCTACTCTTCTTTCCAGTTTCCCTAGAATGATTCTTGAAAACTTTCTTGATATCATTATAGAGTAACGGGTAGATGTACCCTCTTGACAACGGGTTTAGGGTTTCTAGAAGGTCTTCCCTGATCCCCTTGAGAAGGACTAACTAAGTGGCTCAGGACCAAGTGTGCACCTGACCCTTGCTAGAATCTTTCCTCAAAATTCTCTAAGTACTCATCATGTCCCACAGTCATTCTAAAAATTTCCTCTTTGGTATCTTTGGACTTGCAATAGTTCCTATACTTGTTGTTGAAATCTTTTTGCATCTGAGCCCAAGTGGTTATAATATCCCTAAGTAAACCGATGAACTAGTGTAGGGATGCATCCTTGAGAGTGGATGGGAATAATTTCAACTTTTGACCACCAGAGGTGTAATCATAAGTTCTGCATATGACAACAAATTCAAACAAAAATGTATCTGGATCTTCTGATTTCAGGCCATGGAAGTGAGGAAGAGCAGAGGGTCTTATTTTTTTCATCTTGGCATCCCCATTAGTTTTTATAATGGGAAATCACCCTAAATTATTTCCTTGTCTCCCCTTTCATTTCTATTTTCAGCCATCATGTCAGTTGGAATGGTTTCTTCTTCTACCCCTATAGGCTCTTCAAAAATCCCTGGTTGTTCGCCTAAGGGGTCCTCTAATTCACAGCCATCGAAGAAGAGGGAAGGTTGGTTGTTTGAAGTGGTGGGGGTATTCGGTAGAAATTTTCCTAAGTTATCCCTATTCCTACGAGGCATGAAAGGAGTGGTTTTTTTTTCTTTTTGAGTTTTAAACTACTTGCAGAATTGAAAGGAAACAAAACTGAATTGCAGTTAATTACTCAATGGAACTAATTGCAAAATGAAGGAGATAAGAAAAGGAAGAAAGAAAGTAGAAATAACATCTACTCAGACACCTCCTTGACAATGGCGCCAATAAGTGATGAGCACCAGTATTGTAGCAAGGACGATGCAACCCCTGGGGTTGCCGACCTTACTTCATCAACCCAGGGTTCGTACAAAATTGGAGGTGAAAATGTTGTATACACAAATAGATGTAATTGGTCTACTCTTTGTCACTATTGAGTTGGGCGATAGACCACTAGGGTTTCTCAGACCAACCTTCTATTGACTAGAAGAAGTCTAATTACCAATGTGGAGAAGGGAAATTTACCCTAATTGGAAGAAAATAAAATGTCATCTATTGCATGAAGGAAAGACTGAAGGAAATGCTTGCAAACGAACATGAAATCCTTAATATACTTGCTAATCTACTTTTCTTGCAAAAGAATCCTATGTTAACACATGTGATGTCTTAACTAGGTTAAGCATGAAATTTGATCTAAAGAGTGCTAATTGTTGTGTGCAAGAACAAATGTAAAAGAACTCTTTTTCTTTTTATCTTTTTGCTTGAAAAATGAAAATGCTAATCCTTCTTGGTTGCATGGAAAGTGAGATAGGTGTGAAGGGAGATGAGTGCAATGGTTCAGATGGCTTGGAAGGTAAGCAGGGGTCTACTCCTAGGCCTAGTGACGTTTTTTTCATAATTCGGGCTCAAAACAGGCAATAGATATGTTGACTTTAAGGAAGAAGAGGGTTGTGGTGGAATCATAAATAAATCTATTGAAAAGGGAGCCATATTATCTCATGGAGATGGTGATGGAGATGAACAAGAAGCACAAGGTGGATAGTTGATTCCCTATACACTTGTTGCAGTCAATTTAGCAAGGGAATCACCAAGAGTTAGCCCATTACAGTTCGGAACACCGAGAACTTGAGAGAATAGAAGACCATAAAGTTATAGTGGACAACAAACAATAAGATCAAAAGTAACCAATGAATCTAACCATACATTAGGTACGTTAATGAACAAAAATAATGGTTAGAGGACTAGAAGTTTAAAATAATTGTGTTAGCAAAATGATGAAATGGATCAATTTTCAAATTTTGCATTAATTGCATATGATCCTATAAATTTTGATGAAGTGGTTAAAAAAGAAGTATGGATAAAATATATGGATGAAGAGATTGATGCTATATAAATAAATAATACTTGAGAGCTAGTAAATATTGCTAAAGTTAAAAATAATACAGGATTTAAATGGATGTACAAAACCAAGTTGAATGTTGAAGGCGAAATTGAGAAAGATAAAGAAAGACAAGTAGTTTAGAGGTTCAATTAGCAATCTAGAATTGATTATAATAAAAAATTTGCACCTGTATCTAGAATTGATTGTCGTGTCCCCATTTTTATTTTCCTCTATAGTACAATCAAGATGGTTTACTCATGGTCAAGCATAGTTAACCATGGTTGACATGGTAAAGTATATATGACCATGGTGATTATGTGTAACATACCCGCTACTAATATTATCCCATAAACAAAGGTTAGGAGGAGGTAGTTACTATGATGACCTGAACCCTAAGGATCACTTATGGAGATGGTGTCTAACTTTTCAACCTTTTTCAGCTTTCTCAAAACTTGTAATCGATGACATCGCTGTGTTTGTCATGTCAAGACCTTTGTAAAAATATAAGGCTTATTCAAATATGACTTCTTGATTGAGAGATATGGTCGATTAAGTTTTAGCCGATCATATTGAGACATGTCAAATCAACCTACCACTTGGAACCCATGTGGCTTCCAACTCACAGACCATGTCATGCCAAGTGGAAGTTATTGACCCTTGCATACCCAATCATGAACTAATCGCAATTCTTATGGTCGACATGAACCAACCATTGATATATATATATATATATATATATATATATATATATATATATATATATATATATATATATATATATATATATATAATGTATATATATGTATATTATGTATATATATGTATATATATGTATATATATGTATATATAGTATATATATATATATATAATATATATATATATTATATATATATATATATAATATATATATATATATATATATATATATATATATATATATATATATAGGGACCTAACATTCTCCCTAGAATTTTTTGTGGGGGCTTAGTGTGGAGATCCGTCGAGTTCATTGTAGTGGGGTGACGTGGATGTAGAGGGCCCGCATTTATGTACTCCCTCTACATCCACGTCAACCCACTACAATGAACCTCAGCGGATCTCCACACTAAGCCCCCACAAAAATTCTAGGGAGAATGTTAGGTCCCTATAATAGTAGTGTATTCCACCATTATTATTGTTATTGTAGCCCACTATTGTTATTGTTGTGCCCTCACATTATTATTATTATGTCGGATTTAATTATATTGTGACCCCTTAGACTCCTATATATATAAAGGAGGTTTTTTATGAGCACCAGTATTGCAGCAAGCATGCTGCAACTCCTTGGGCTACCAACTTTACTTCATCAATGTGGGGTTCATACAAACTTGGAGGCGATAGTGTTGTATACACAAATATATGTAATTGACCTACTCTTTGTCCCTTTGATTTGACAGGTGTACTTAGGGTAGTTAGAGTAGTTTCTACCTCTTTCTTTGTAGGCTTTGGAGACACTCTTAGTGATTCTTCTTCTTCCCTGCTCTGTGTTTCAGAATTGTGTTCATCCTTCTGTACTTCATCCCATTTTTCATCTTCTTCTCCATCCTCTTTGTCTTCTTCTTTTCCATTCTCTGATTCTTCCTCTTTATTATCTTCTTTTTCTTATTCCTCGTCATCCTCTATTTCTTCTTCCCCCTCACTAGTAGTATGGCTTCTGTCATACTCAATGGCTTGAATTTCTTCTTCTTCATGAATGTTTGCAAATTTTGACCATGCAATAGGGATTCTTAAATTTTGTAGAGTATCTTCAAGGATGAGTTTGATCAACCCATGATGGGCTAGCTACTGATGTTTTCCTTCTTGTACCTTGATGCTCATGTTTATCATGGATTGTAATAGAAAATAGGGTATACTAAGTCTGTTACGAGGAGGTGTCTCTTCTTGAAATCTGAGCTCATGAAGGAGTCTAAAGTGGTATCCATACACTACACTATATCTACCTTCACAAGAATTATACTTGATGATGTGGTAACTCACCTCCTTCTAGGGATATGGAATGCTTTCCCTTCTAACCCCATTTCTGTCTTCAATTGGTTCTTCTCCTTCCAAAAAGAAACTTTTCTTTGCAAGAGTGATGTTAGCCTTGTCCTCTTTTCTCCATTGAAACCCTAGGGGGAGTGTAGTTATTCTGCTGATAAGCTCAGGGGTAATTGCTACTGACAAACCCTTCACTACATCAGTGGCACTGGCTCTAGTGAGAGGTATGAGTGACATTACATACTCTCTAGAAACATCATCATCATATCCCCTTAGTAGCTCAAAGAACCCGATCCATTGATGCCTTGTAAAGATTTCTACCACAGAAGAACACTGGTGTATTCTGGCTATGTTGGTGGGCTCTCTTTTGTTGAAACCTCCTGTCATAATTTTTGGAAATTATTGTTTGAGTGAGGTTTGGGTGGATCTAGTTTAGGAGTTTTGGTAGGTCATGAGGTTCCAACCTTTATCCTTTACTAACCTTCACAAAATTTTCTCTATGCATATAGCAAATACTCAGAAGAAAGGATGATTTCTTCGTTTTAGATGAAAACACATAAGGTATGGAACCTACCTCCTTTTCCTACACTCTGGTGATGAGACATCTTGAATCGATGCTCCTTAGTGTCCTCTTGCAACTCTGTGTGGTAATTCCCTCTATATCTTGTAGCCTTCATATAGTTTCCTATAGGTGCTCTTGTTTGATGTAGATGCTGATTGTTTCATGTAGCTTGCCACTTTAGGGATGTCGAGGGATTTTTTTTTAAATGACTCCTTGAAGTTACCTTTGCCTTCAACTTTTTGAAATAATGATACTTTGCATGGGAGTCATTGATTATTTCCATTTGTGGATGATTTCATTGGGTGGTGTGTTGGCTAGCCCAGTACAAATACCTACTTTCAAACATTGGACCCACTACCAGTTCATCACATCACCTTGCCTCTTAATCATCTCCCACTTCATTCTCTGTAACTTAACCACTTTTTTATTCACTCCCCTTTTTTTCATGTGACCTTGCCATGTGTGGAGTTGACTAACCCTTTTCTTCTCGTTATCTGACCGAGGGTGGCCAAGTTAACTGACCACCTTCGCTTATAAAATCAACTTCTTGCCTCATTCCTACATTTTAATCATATTCATACCTATGAGGGAGTATTGGTGAGATGACATACATGTTGATCATTTTCTTCATTGATGCATGTTGGAGAATGGTGCTAATTCATTGCTCTTTGACCTTGCTGCATATTCTTCACTATGTTTTTTTCTTCTTATTTTGTTGATGAGTTTCTTCTTATTTTTTAGAGCAAGGGTTTGCATCATTTCACTCTTAAAGTCTTCCAACATGTTCCCAATTTCACTTTTTATGGCTTTGTTGGAAGAGGATGCACTGGCCATTGTTTTACTTTCCCTACCCTTCTTTCTAGCTTCCCTATAATGATTCTTGAAAACTGTGTTGATATGATCGTAGGGTAACTGGTAGATGTCCCCTCGTGACGGTAGGTTTACAGTTTCTAGAAGGTCTTCCCTGATCCCCCTGAGAAGGACTAACGTAAGTGACTCAAGATCAAGTGTGCACCTGACCCTTTTATAGATGAGTTGGAATCTTTCCTCATAATCCTCTAAGGACTCATCATGTCTCAAGGTCATTCTAAAAATTTCCTTTTTGCTATCTTTGGACTTGCAATAGTCCTTATATTTGTTGTTGAAATCTTGTTGCATCTGAGCCCAAGTGGTGATACTATCCCTAAGTAAACCCATGAACTAGCACAGGGCTGCATCCTTGAGAGTGGATGGGAATAATTTCAACTTCTAATCATCAACTGTGTAATCATAAGTTCTGCATATGACAACAAATTAAAAAAAAAGTATTTGGATCTTCTGAGGTCAAGCAATGGAAGTGAGGAAGAGAAGAGGGGCTTATGTTTTTCATCTTGGAATCCCCATTAGTTTCTCTAATTGGAAAATCACCCTCAATTCTTTCCCTGACTCCCCTTTCATTTCTAATTTTAGGCATCATGTCAGTTGGAATGGTTTCTTCTTCTTCCCCTATAGGCTCTTCAAAAATATTTCATTGTTCGCCTAAGGGGTCCTCTAATTCACAGCTACCGAAGAAGAAGGAAGGTTGGCTGTTTGAAGTGGTGGGGATATTTGGTAGAGATTTTCCTAAGTTATCCCTATTCCTACGAGGCATGAAAGGACTGATTTTTTTTCTTTTTGAG
The DNA here is from genome assembly GCA_000404065.3 of Pinus taeda. Lineage (NCBI taxonomy): Eukaryota > Viridiplantae > Streptophyta > Pinopsida > Pinales > Pinaceae > Pinus > Pinus taeda. Next base: position 76,575 of record APFE030820705.1, on the reverse strand, counting down.
TTTTAAACTACTTGCAGAATTGGAAGGAAACAAAATTGAATTGCAGCTAATTACTGAATGGAACTAATTGTAAAATGAAAGAGATAAGAAAAGGAAGAAAGAAAGCAGAAATCACATCTACTCAGACACCTCCCCGGAAACGACGCCAAAAAGCAATGAGCACTAGTATTGCAACAAGCATGCTGCAACTCCTGGGGCTAACGACTTTACTTCATCAACCCGGGGTTTGTACAAAGTTGGAGGTGACAATGTTGTGTACACAAATAGATGTAATTGGTCTAGTATTTGTCACTACTGAGCTGGGGCGATAGACTTCTAGGGTTTCTTAAACCAACCTTTTATTGACTAGAAGAAGTTTGATTACCAATGTGGAGAAGGGTAATTTACCCTAATTGGAAGAAAATAAAATGTTGTCTATTGCATGAAGGAAAGACTGAAAGAAATGCTTGCAAACTAACATGAAATCCTTAATCTACTTGTTAATCTACTTTGCTTGCAGAGGAACCATATTTTAACACATGTGATGTTTGAACTAGTCTAAGCATGAAATCTGATCTAAAGAGTGCTAAATGTTGTGTGCAAGAACAAATGTAAAATAACTCTTTTTCTTTTTTATCTTTTTGCTTGAAAAATGCAAATGTTAATCCTTCTTGGTTGCATGGCAAGTGAGATATGTATGGAGGGAGATGAGTGCAATGGTTCATATGGCTTGGAAGGCAAGCAGGGGTCTACTCCTAGCTCTAGTGATGTTTTTTGTACAATTTGGGCTCAAAACAGGCCACTACAGTTTTTCCTATAGGATGTCTACATGATGTCCTAGTTCACCTACAGGATCCCTCGTTTTCCTACAAGAACAGGCCGAAAGCGTAGGGAGTGGTTTAAAGGTGGGATGGAGCTTGGAAAAGGTGAGTAAGGAGGGAATAAGGCAAGGGAGTGGTAGGCACTCACTTAGAACTGAAATCAAAGCCTTACGATGGTTAGATTTGCTCAATAAGCATGGAAAGTTTTCCTTGTAAAAGGATAATTCGAACTGAGACCTTAGTGGCTTATGGAAATCATGGGTGGATATGGTTTGGATGAGGCTGACGCCTAAAATGTATAAACTCTTGCAACATATACATCATTATTGACATTTATCCATAAATTCATCTCATAACAAGAAGGGTTTACTTAAATAGAAAAAAACATAATTTTCACCATTTATTTGCCAAGTTCATGCAGGGGAATTCTTGAAACCATTATGAAAGCAACATGAAATCAATGCAATACCTAAGATATTAGAAATTTCAATTACAACCTATCTTCTAAAACTGAAAGGTGATGACCTAGTTAAGAGAAAAACTCTAAATTTCACAAAAAGCTAGAATTCTGTCTTTTTGGGCTGCATGAGAAGTATTCCTCAAACCGAGATCCCTGAAAGGGAGAAATGAGGAGAAAACCACTTGATGTCAGCCTTTTTGGAATATATTCTTATCATTACAATGCTACTATCATAACTATTCACAAATGGAAGCAAACCAATCAAATCTACTAATACTTGCAAATTAACAATACCAAAATCAGTTTAGCAACTAACTCTGAGATAACCTAAGCATACATATACAGTAAGAGGAACCTTTGCTGCTAGGGTTGGGCCCTAACCCAAGAGATTCAGCCATCTGAGTCAACTTAGTGCTGGATCAAGGGAATGTTGCTCATTTTCATTAAAGAAATCAGAAATATGTAAGAGTTCTTGGTTACAACGCTTCAACTAGAAAACTACTTAGCTATATTGAACAAAAAATATGAATCCTAATGAGGCCCTAGGCCTGTTAATTTATACAACTGAAGTTACCAACAACTTCCTTAAATTTAGGGAGGCTTGGCTCTAATCTTGAGATAAACTGGTCTTCAATTGTCACTAGCTTGGCTGCCAATGAAATTCATGACTCGGCTGCTTGCAACTCCGAGCTAATGAGATTTGATTGAGGAATCTTTGAGTGAGTGAGGAGTTAAGGAGGGAGATCCTGTCTCCTAGAATCCCTCTTGCTTGTCTCCATTCAGTTTCCTGCACTTTAATTAGCCAAAATTTTCTCCAAAACCTAAAATTAATGCACATTATACCACTATACACGACATCTCATCTTTACTCTCCTCATTAAGCAAAACATAATTAAAACGTGTAAAGAATGATGAGAAAAGTTGATTTTAGCAAGATGGAGGTGCATTAAGGTCCATATAACTTACACATTCATGAGCCTCATCTGTTTTTTCATTTGAATCATCAAATAATTATTCATTTGTGTAATGTAAAGGATTTTGCCCCCTTGAAGAGGCTAATTTTGAAGTCGTTGACCTATATTTTCTTCTATTTTGTGAGCTGGTTGCATAACATTTGGTATCAAATAGGTCATCATGACATTTTCACTATAACCTTTTTCTACGAAGCTTCAAAAGCTAAAAACAAAACCTATTTGAGGAGAAATCGATATGAATATTGTGACCAAATTTAAGACATTTTCGCACAATATTTTTCGGAGATACGAGCCGAGGAAGTTAGGGTTTTTGCGGACTTTAGAATTCCATCTCAAATAGGTGGCCTTGGGAAAATCATCATAACTTTCTCTCTCAGCATCAGTTTTGAATTTCGTAAAAAGTGATAGAAAGAGGATGGACTTTAGTTTTTTTGTTATCGTTTTTAGGGCCGAAGGTTGAAACAGTGCAAGATCTGAAAACTTGACATGGATCTTTGGGTAGAGACCCCCAAGATCTGAAAGATTGCAATGGATCTTGGGGGAAAGGCCCCCAAGATCTGAAAACTTGAATTGCCAAAAGAAAAATAGGAGAATGCCCAATAAGCAAAACCACAAAGAAACTTTTTATTAAAATAGTAGTGGAAATAAACTAGCTAGGGCGATGGTAGCTTATCTCTGAGAAGAGATGTGGTGGCTACATGCCTCTGAACTGTAAAGGCTACATTGTGGCGGACAATCTATCCTTTTACAAAATGTGACTTGTTACTTATAGTATTTTTTCGTTACAATACCACGGGTTAATTCCATGGGTGAATGAATACCATGGGTGGATTTTACAATACCACGGGCAGATGCCATTTACAATACCATGGGTAAATTCCATGGGTTGATGAATAATATGGGTGGATGAGTACCATGGGTTGATGCCATTTTCCATTCAGATCATTCCTCCCTCCTTAAGAAGCAATGGTCCCCATTGCGTCAAGTTCCCTTCTACGAGGCCTTTGTTGAATATGAAGAGCCACTGAAGATAAGGGTTTTATGTGGTTAACCCATAACCATGATAAAAAAAGATCTGAGGATAGAGATACCCTGTAATGCTTGTGGCCAACTGTGATGCTGAGAGTGTGTGGCCTAGCAAATGGACTTCAATGAAGTGTGGGTTTGTAGATGACACATAACCATGACAAATGAAGATCTGAGGATAGAGATACCCTGTAATGCTTGTGACCAACTGTGATGCTAATAGTGTGCGACCTAGCAAATGGACTTCGATGGTAAGGATTTTGTGTGGTTGACCCATAACCGTGATGTTGGTTACTAATGAAGTAGCAGGTGCCTACATAGCCTGGGGTGGGAGGGCACATCTCCAAATAACCCAAGCCGAATGCTGCTATGCTGAAACTGATGAATGTGAAGAAAGTGCCTACTAAATTGGGGTGGGATGGCACATCTCCAAATAACCCAAGCTGAATGCTTCTATGCTGAAACTGATGAATGTGAAGCAAGTGCCTACTAAAGTGGGGTGGGAGGGCACGTCTCCAATGGGAACCCACTCCGAATGCTGCTCCTGAATTAAAATGGGCATAGCTCAGTCAATATAGCTCATAATATTTATTATAACCTATTTTTGGAAGCAAAAGGATCATTTTGCATCTTCCCATGTGTTGGAAATCCTTATCTGGACACTCTGAAATCTTAGATTCGCATTACAAAAGTTCCGCCGTCACAAAAATTCTGATAAAATCGCTGATTTTAAATCAGTGATATCTCCCACATCAGAACTCTGATTCGAACCATTTTTTTTTTTGAAATTGGGTGATTTTTCAAGAGGAATCCAGACCTAGTATTTGTTTTTTGAAATTTTGTACCAAATGTTTCAAATCTGATCTGCAAAGTCGCCGCCCAAAAAAAACCTGCAAAAAAATGAAAAAAAAAAATTCTTCCTGCTTGACCCAAGAAAGTGCTCTGTGTAGGTTGTAGCACATGCCTGAAGTTTGTTGAATATTGCTGCAAAATTTGAAACAACTAGGGCGATGATACCACTGATCCGAATTTAAACATGAATGCAACAAATTACAGAGATAACCATAAAGATAGATATGCAACGGAAATAATACTTCATTTCATTAATGGAAAATACCGAAATATGCTTACAAACAGAAATGGAAATAAACCATCTAGGGCGATGGTAGCTTATCTCTGAGAAGAGATGTGGTGGCTACATGCCTCTGAACTGTGTTGGCTACATTGTGGCGGAAAATCTGTCCTTTTACAAAATGTGACTTGTTACTTATAGTATTTTTTTGTTACAATACCATGGGTCAATTCCATGGGTGAATGAATACCATGGGTGGATTTTACAATACCACGGGCAAATGCCATTTACAATACCATGGGTAAATTACATGGGTCGATGAATAATATGGATGGATGATTACCATGGGTTGATGCCATTTTCCATTCGGATCATACACGTGGAACTTCGTACAAATTATCTCTATAGAACTAGTCTATAATTAGGCCATCGTGAGATATTGGGTATAAATCTTCCTTGGAGAATCAAATCACGATCACACTTGTGGGGTTGGAAATAAGACTCAGAGAGCTACCACATGATGAAATTTCAGACAGTGGAGATCTACAATTACAAAGATACATTAGATTTAATATCGAGATCCCACAAAGCGAAAAAAAGGGTTTGTAGTTTTTTTAAATTTTCAAAAGTTTTGTTTAAGAAAGTTGTTTGAAGTGATTCAAAGGGAATTGTGAAGCATAATTATCATTAGTTTATGACGCAAAGAAATAAAATGGAAACACCTAGTAAGCAACTCGAAATCACTACTATGACACATGAAGAAGAGGAAGAAATGTAACATAATATATCAAAATTACAAGACCAAGTGTGTTACCAGGAATAGTGTCCACTTGAATACTGCTATTCCCACTAACACTGGTATCTATCTTAGAAACAAACAAGTAAAGTCTACTTTCGTTTTCCTTTATGAAAATAGACAAGAGGGGAACCAAGGAGACCAACCTTAGTCTTGCGCTTGCTTTCCTCTCCTTCCTGATAGAGCTTTGCCGCTTCTTCTTCGTCTGCCCAGCTTCAAAGAGCACCTATGGAATCAAAACAACATACTACTATCGAAGAACAAAGATCTATATTCATAAATAACACAGGACCAGATGTGTGTTAACCATACAAATGCATATATAAGTAAACATAGAAGAATATGGAGGAAAACTTGAATAGCTTTATTAAGATAAAAAGTAGCAAGAGGATTACAACCATATGTTCTGACCCAGCATCATCCTCTAACTAGAAAGCCCTTCTTCACCTCAAGTAAAGCTTAGATCACCCAACACTATGAATGTACACTAGAAAATCAACAGCACTTCTCTATAAGATACAAAATTCCAGCCTCTGGATCTCTGTGATGAGGGATCCATATATAGATGATTATAGGGAGGTGAGTCATCTTCTGGGGTCTTAATTAGTGTCCTCTCTCTGATAGTTCCTGCTTCCACTTGGAGAATGATGATCTCTTACTCATCCCTGGTCGAAAACAGAGAGGCAAGTGTCAGAGGGGAAGCTTCTGGAA
>APFE030820705.1:21478-42115 GCA_000404065.3 Pinus taeda | reverse complement strand
TGCTAATGATTGACTATTGGTTTAGATTTTTGGTTCAAGTGCTGCAATTCCGCAGCTGATACAGGGTTTCCGCAGCCGATCTCTGATTCCGCAACCAATCCCAGATTCCGCAGCCAATCCCAGATTCCGCAGCCATTTTCTTGTTTGCTATGATCCAGGTGTCCTCCAGAGGAAAGAGCCACATGGGCAAGTTTGTATGACTGTGTACATGGTGCGTGTGCTGTTAGCTCAGCCAAACTGGCCGTCTACACCCCTGGTCAACGTGGAGGTAACTCTAGTCAAACGGTAAGGTTGCAAACGGTGGCATGGCTCTGCGTGTTCAGGTGGAGCACGAAAGTCACAGCTGGCCTCTTCTTTAGCCACGAAGACTGCAGGGGACAAGAATCCAACAGCAGATTTATCAACCATGATGACCGTTTCCTAAATCCGTGCATGGTGCTGCTGAACATGTCTTTTTGCATAGCTTTTAGTTAGCTTAGTTTACGCACATAATATTTTGTGTTCCTGCTATAAATAAAGAGTTTCTACACGCTGATTAGTTATTTTTCGGAAGTTAGTCTTTTGCTGTTGTAAACTCTGTTTCAAGACTCTTTTACATAGCGTTTACGCTCCCCACTGTATTTTGTTATGTGCTGATTTAATACCAAGAAGACAGTTCTGTTCTTACCTGCGTAGCTGATCTTTTTAATTGGTTGAAGTGGATGGAGGGCCCATGTCTGCTACAACCATTGTACAATAGCTTTTAAATTTGCTTCCCTGCATTCCTTTTTCTCTAATTCACCATGTATATTAATGTACAGTTTGAATCATGTTGCTTTACGTTTCTGTACTTTTCGTGACTGATCAATGTGTGTTTTTACAGCTTTGTTAGGAGCCCGGGACAGTGTGCTTTTCCTTCTTTCTAACACTAGTGGCATCTGAAGTTGTCTTATCTAAACTGCTGACTTTCGCTTTGATTTTCATTAGTTTCCTTGCTTAGTTAGTTTCCTTGCCTAGTTTATTTTATCAAGTTTTGTCAAGTTGCTAATCTCTTGATGGTTCTTTTTATCATGATTCACTAACTTTTATGGGACCAAAACATCATTTAATTGCAGCTTGGTTTATTTAGTTTTAGACTCATATTTCTAATTCACTCCTAACTCTTTTCACACGATCAATTTAGCTAAAGGCCGAATGTTAGGGGAGAATTAAGTAGTGCGATTTGTCACTTAATTTTTGCATTGCTTTAGATTCAATAGAGGAGTTAGAGTAGTGTTCTTGCTTTCAGCTGAGTTAATGTAGATGTTATTTTCATTCTTATCAGCAGTAAAGGTATTGGACTAGTGCCATTGGTCTTTTTGTTTGATGCTTTACTTTCATTCGAAGCTTTAATTCCATTCCAAGTTATTGTTCAAGTTTTCTCTTCAAAATTCAAGAAGCATTTAGAAATCGCCACATACACACACATTCACTCACTTGTTTATAAATTCATCACATCACATTAGGAAGATAAGTTAGACATAAACTAAAAATGACAAAAAGAACTAGGAAAGGCTGCTTAAGTATATATTGTACACTTCACTTCATCAGCTTACGAGCCCCGGGTTGACAATTTATGATAGCAATTTAGACAACACTAAATTGACCAAACACATATGCACTCTCAAGAAAGGATGAGGGTGTGGAAGCATTGATTTGTGCCATTTCTATTTTCCAATAAGTTTGGATAAACAAAGCAAGGGATGAATGGAAGAATGATGGAGAAGTGTGGGAACTCATTCAAAAGTTGCAGCAAGATCCCAGTACATCTTACACATTTAGTTGGAAAAATGATTTGTTATGGTACAAAGATCGCTTGAACCTCAGTGAGAATTCCCAACTCAAACAAAAGATTCTGTTGGAATTGCACACCTTTCCGTTAGGATGGAACTCATGATTTTTAAAAACATACCACAAGGTTAAGAATGATTTTCTTTTGGACAACCTTAAATATGATATTCAAAAATTTGTGGTGGAATGTTTCATTTTCCAACAAAATAAAGTTGAGACAATTAAGACCCTGAGTCTGTTACAACCTTTATCGATTCCAAGTCAATGTTGGGAGGAGATTTCAGTGGATTTTATCACATGTTTACCCAAGTCCGAAGGAAAGTGTGTCATCATGGTGGTAGTAGATAGACTTACCAAGTATGCACACTTTTGTGCATCATCTCATCCATTTAAATCTAGTACAATTGCTACTACATTTATGGAAACAATACAAAAGCTACATGGAAACCCAAAGATTATTGTAAGTGACAGAGATCCCATTTTCACTGGAAATTTTTGGATATAATTATTTTCTTGTCTAGGTACTCAGTTAGCTCATAACTCATCTTATCATCCTCAATCAGATGGGCAAATTAAGATAGTGAACAAATGTTTGGAAGGATATATTCATTGCTTTGTATATGATAAATAGACATAATGGGTCAAGTAGTTGCCTTTTTTTGAATGGTGGTATAACAATTCCTTCCATACTGCAGCAAAAATGATCCCATTTATGGCACTTTATGGATATCATCCACCATCTATCACATCATCTTTAAGAGTAAATTCTAAGGTCCAAGCAGTGGAAGATCACATCGAGCATCAACAAAAATTTCTTCAACTCTTAAAGGATAACCTCACTTTGGTGCAGAATAGAATGAAACAACAGGAAGATCAACATCGCAGCGAAAGAGTTTTGATGTAGGTGACTAGGTATTTCTACGAATACAACCATACAAACAATGTCCCTTAAGCAAGCTAAGAAGGATAATAAATTATCGCCAAGTTATTATGGTCTATACAAGGTGTTGCAAAAGATTGGTACTATGGCATTCAAATTGGAGCTTCTTGCATCTTCTCGAGTGCACCTAGTTTTCCATGTTTCATGCTTAAGGATTGTTATAGGTGACAAGCTCCCAGTTCAAATAATATTTCCAAAACTTGATGAGGAAGGAAAAATCATATTGGAACCTGAAGCACTCACAGAAACAAGAACTTGACAACTACGAAATCGATCAATTTTAGAGTATCTCATCAAGTAGAAGAACTTACCCGTTGAAGATTCCACATAGGAGGATAATAATTTTATACAGAAGCATCCAAAACTACTCAAGCATTGAGGACAACACTTTTTTGAAGGAGAGGGGCATGTTAGGTCACGATAATACTAGTGTATTCCCCCAATATTATTTTTATTGTAGCCCTTATTATTATTGCTGTGCCCATGTTATCCCCATATTGATATTATTGTGCCCCATATAAGCCCACTATTGTTATTGTTGTGCCCTCACATTATTATTATTATTATGTCAGATCTAATTATATTGTGACCCCATAGACTCCTATATATAGAAATGAGGTTTTTCATTTGAATCATCAAAGAATTATTCATTTTTGTAATGTAAAGGAGGTTTCCCCCTTAAAGAGGCTAATTTTGAAGTAGTTGATTTATATTTTCTTATATTTTGTGAGTTGGTTGCATAACAGAGATTCTCCTCAACTCACGTGGCATTTTAATTCCGCGTCACAACACAACTCCCCTTTGATCAGAAAGTGAACTTGTCCAAGACACGTAACATTTTTCTTCACTAATGGGTCCCTCAGGACAGATCACCCAGGGATTTAAATCTCTTATGTTCTATGATGCCCTGCATCCGAAATATTTTGGTTCTAAGGTGACCTCACTAGCCCCAATTTCCATGAAACATCATCCATATTCACTTCCTCCATTTTTTTATTCCACATAATTGTGTATCCCACCAAGGGGTTTCACATATTATTTGACTAAGGTTTCCTTCGTTGTTCTGGGAATTCAATAGAACCCACTACGAAACCATCTCGGAAGTTTGACCTTGAAAATTTCCATTGGTGCTCCACTTAAAACCTATGGGGTAACCAAATGGTGATGGATTCTTATCCATCGACAACCCAAATATCCCATTCTTATGCTCTTAGTTCTGTAACCCTGTCACTTGACTTGCCAGGATTAGGTTCCCCAAACCTTCTGATTCCTAAACTGCTAGCCCCAGGGCTTAAGTTAAAGGTGAAGAGACTGGGCCTTTCCACCCTCAAAACTCTATCCCAATGGTTCTACTATACATAATCCATTGCATTTTAATGCTCGAGCACTATGAGTACTAAGGCTCGATTCCTGCTCACTTTATAATCATAATCTTGAACTTAACCTAGTCTTGGCTATGATGGCTCTATTCCCAACTTGATTTGGCATATGTATAGTTTTATAAGGCCCTCCTTAGCCTGCAGCATGCATGCATCTCTCTCTCTCTCTTCTCTCTCTCTCTCTCTCTCTATATATATATATATATATTTCTATCATATCTATATCTTTATCTATATCTATATATATATTATATATTATATATATATATTATATATATATATATATATATATATATATCTATTATACATATATATATATATTATATATATATATAATATATATATATATATATATATATATATATTAATATATATATATAATATATATATATATAGATATATATAACTTTGTCCCTTCTTAGTAAGCTTATGGGAAAAAATATGCCAAGATGTACGGGCCAATTGCATAGGTCATTAAAACATAGAGAGAGCATTTTAATAGTAAGTTTTTTTCATCCTTCATGCTCAACAAATTAGATGGATTTCAAGCTCAGAGTAAACATGGGAATTGAAACATTCCTTCTACAAAACGATAAGTATTACAAAGATATACCCATCTCTAAATACACAAGCCATTTAGACCAATTTGTAGACTCGGATAATTATAGGAATTAAAGCATTTCTGAAAAATATTCAAGGGACAATTCTGCACAAGAATCACATTCCTTACTGTTAATAACTTCCACTCAGTAACAAAGAGACTAAATATTCCAACATGTCTACATAAATAATTTATTCATTTACAGAGATTTCAATCCGTTCATGTGTAAGAAGGCTTAAGTTATTTCAATATTAGTACCTTCACAGATAATGAACCATATCATATGATTTTACTCAATCATTTACATTCTTCATTCATGCAAGAACAACACTTCGTAGAATTATCATAAAAGCATTTCCATGCAAATAACAGAGACATAATAACAAACTCAAGCACAAACATAAGAGTGAATTTATATTATAAGAGACTTGGAAACTGAGAGTGGGACTCTAATTCTCCACCCAACTGTAGACAAGCTACAACCACAACTACTTGTAGTTTTCAACCTTAACTTAGAATCTAGTACTTAATGTGGAGTGCTTCTGAGGAATTTCAACCAACATAACAACTAGAATAGGATACCACATGGCCAAACTTCCATCATCCACCAACCACTCACGTTATCATTCAGGTTTTTCAGACATAATCACATCCATGCCAAGATATCACAATGCAAAGAGTTTTTAGCTCTCATTCAAGAGAAGAGAGTCCACATCAAGGAATATTCTTCAGTGAATAAGTTAATGTAAGAGCATAGAAGTTATTTTTACAAGATAATTCATCAGTGAGAGCATGCACCAATGTTATCAACACCTAGTCTTTCATTAACTCCCAAAGTACATGGGTGCTTCTCTCCTAGCCAATGGTTCATCCATCCACAAGCTTCTAGTTGTTTGTCAACCTTCAAGCAAACCATTTCTCTCCATTTTTTTTCACCCAACAAGCCTCTTAGAAGTTTCATTGGCTGGTTCATTTTCTCTAGAGCTCAACAACTGTGTGTGTTGATCACTGTTATCCTAACTCTCCTACTCTGCATATGCATGCAAGTGATTTCTCCCTTTACACCTCTGACCCTTGGAGGAATTTCTCTAGTGCTCACCACTATTTATTTCCATTGTGCATGTGTGAGAGAGCCCATGAGTGTTCTCTACCTCCCTAGTGAATAGTCGTTAAATATTTCTTCCTCTCACAAGCGTGTTTTTGGGCCTATCACAGACTAATCGTCTCCCTCTTTCTAATACTCCACGTAGTCAAAACTTCCTTGGAGAATGTAGCTCATGCTTCCTTTAATATTTTGCCCTCTTCTTCCTTATTGTTGGGGCTTAAAGGATACCTTAGCCTATCCTCTTTGTTTCATTTAGATTTATTACACATTCATCCCATTTAAAACTGGTCATCCAACTAGGGTTGTTATTTAAAACAACCCATTCCTTAAGTAATCTCCCTCCTAAAGCAACTAGAATATGTGTCCCTTTCTCTCGTCCTTTTAATTAATTCCAATTTATTTTCAATGAAAGAATATTAACCAAGGGATGTCACACTATTGATCTTAAATTAAAAAAGAATGCAAAAAATTACAAATATAACCATAAATAAAGAGATGCATTAGAAATAACACTTCATTTCATTAATATCAAATATTGAATTATGCTTACAAACAGAATGGAAATAAGACTAGCTTGGGTAATGGTAGCTTATCTCTGAGAAGAGATGTGGTAGCTACATGCCTCTAAACTATTTTACAATGAGGCTCAAAGGCCTATTTATTATTGAGAAATAATGGAAAACCCTAAACATCAGAAAACCTAACCCTAGAAGATAAAGCACCAAAACTATGGGCCAAGTTTGGGTAAATTGGTACATCAACTTCCTAGGGTCATAACTTTGGGATTTGATCTCTGTTTGATGTGCACAATACCTCCTTAGAAATATCTATCCGAGGACTACAATTTTTGAGTGGAAAAAATCAATCAAAGTACCATGTGTGCCTCAATTTTCCCAAAAAAAGTCGTTTATGGCTTCAAAACGGCTTTGTAAGTTCAAGACCCGATAAACCGACAAAAATATTCAACTCTGCTACAATTAAGGAAATGGAAAAACTGAAAGAGACAGTGGTGGGGGTCCAAGTGGAATAGGCAGGTGGCCACCAACATCCATTTAGATAAGCCCCCCCCCAAGGATGAAATGGTCCCCATTGCATTGAGTGCCTCCATGAGATGGGGAAACATCTACTGAACTTGGTCCTTGGTGAGACACTTTCCTTGGTGAAGGATTTGGCTAGCTTTGACAAATTGATATAGTTGGATCTTCTTCTGGCATGTGTTATTGATATGTGTGTCGATAATTCGATTAGTTGTGGCGTGTTCCATGCAGTATGGGTTTAAGTATGTTGGTGTGAGTTATTTTGCAATGTCTGATGTGTCCAATAATATTGGGAAGTATGGTCGAAGGTGGTCCACATTGAACACTGGGTGTAGGCCAAGGAATGGGGGAATGTTGAGCTCAAAAGAATTGTCTCCCATAGCTTTGGTAATGGTGTAAGGACCATATTGGAGTGGCCTGTGTTTCTAATGGGCTTTGGAATGGTGTTCTTTCTGCAAATGCAACCAAACTTTATCGCCCACCTAAAAGTTGTGTGGCACCCAATGTTGATCATGTCGTTGTTTGTACTTGGAATTTGACTTCTCTAAGATGTCATGAACTTGGTGAATGTGTTGGATGCGTTCAATAAATCTAGTTACTTTATAAGCCTTGAACAATACATGTGTGGATTTTATCTATGTAGTTGCATGAGGCATTGAAACATTAATCAGACACAATGGTTGAAGTCCTAGACCCACTTGAAAGGACTGCGACCAGTCGATCTATGGAGAGATTTGTTATAATTGTACTACACATAGGGAAGACTCTCATCTCAGGTGTGTGGATGTTTGGAGTTGTACACGCGGAGTATGTGCATTATGATCCTATTGGTAGCCTCTATCTGACCATCAATCTGGGGATGGAAGGCAGTCGACTTGGTGAGTTTGGTGTCTAATAGTGTCCATAAGCTTGACCATAATGTGCTCAAGAACCTACTATCCTGATCTGATATAATGGTCTATGGGATCCTAAAATGTACCCATACCCGTTAAAGGAAGAGTTTGGTAGTGTCCTCTATTGTGATACTCTTCTTACAAGCTGCCAATATAGCCGTCTAAGAAGATCTATCCACAACCACAAATGCACAATCATTACCATGCTTGGTAAAAGGGAGGCAAGACATATAGTCCATGGAGATGGATTCCCATGGTTGGTTGGGAGTAGGGAGATGAGTGTAAAAGGTTTGATTCTTGATGGTTGGTTGGTGATGGCACAGGCAGTGTAAGATCTGATATATTTCCCAACATCCAATCGGAGTTTTGGCCAATAAAAGTACTTTTGTAGTACAACAACAATTTTCTCCACACCAAAGTGTCATGTGACCCGACTATAGTGCGCCTCCTAAATCATCTTGGTATTCTCACTTGGAGGAACACAAAGGTGGCCTAGATAGCATAGTAATGCGTCATGGAGGTGGAAATCAGGAATTTGCTTTCCATCTACAAGCATTTGGTATGTGGAGGTGAACTATGATCATTTCTGTATAGGTGCAGCCATCGAGAGGTCTCATGGCCACAAGAGTTGAGAATAGTAGTCAGTTCTACAACTAGGGGTCAACTGAGGTAGTTTGCAACATGATTCATGCTACCCTTTTTGTATTTAATGTTCAAGTGGAATTGTTACAAATATGTGGACCACCTCTGATGGTGATATTTATACAACTTCCCTTGTGTTTGTATAAACTGAGGAGGCTAGTGATCAATGTGGATGACTGTCTCCTCCCCTAGAATTTAATGCTTCCATTGTCGGCAAGACCTGATGATGGAATACATCTCTTTATCATAGGTCGGGTACTTTTAAATTGCATCAGAAAGTGTCTCACTATGATAGGCCACTAGATGCCCACGTTGGGTGAGCACTGCACCAATAACATAGTCTAAGGCACATATATTGATATCTTCCTTCCCCAATCCCGACAGGTCCACCCACACATACTGAGATTCCTTCTCTTCCACTGCATCTCATGCCTTTCTGGACCCACCCTTCACAACATGCCCTTTCTACATCCCTCATAGCATGCCTTGTCCAGCGAGACCCAATAGGAAAGGATTACCGAACAGTTGATTAAGGCCAAACCTTAAGCTCCTCAGAGGATAAAATGGATATGTTACATGGAAAAATAAAATAAGGGTTTATACATTAATAGCAACATAATAAACCTAACGAGGATAGAATTCAAACGAGTTTCAAGATGCTCACCCACAAACATATTAGACAAACACCCACGATGTGTTTTAGAAGTATGGTTGTTTTGTTTGTCATCTCGAATCAAAGAATCATCCTTAGGCTTGTATTTTGTTGCAGTTATTAACAAGCTATGACACATAGTAGGTGCAACAAAATCCCCTAGACGACTTGAAGGCAACACACATTTTTTTTTACGACTGGAATTACCGACTTCAAAACAATACCCATTTTTGAAGCTACATAAGCCATTTCTGTCCAAATATTTTCTGCTAGAAGCACACAAAGTTAGTAAACCACTTAAACCTTCCAAAATGATAATAACATATTAGAAAAAATAGAAGAGAGAAAATATAGAAGAGAGCAGAGAGAGTGATTACACACAACACCAAAACATACTCTAATATCTTTCATTGATCATAAGGGATACAAATATAAAGGACATAACACACTGATTTCAACACATCTAGATTATGATTCTAACTCATAACATAGGATCAACAACTTCTATGATGCTTGGGAACTCACAATGACAACTCACAAAAACACATGGAAGACATAGAAGCATTACTTCCAATATAAAAAAAATCTCAGTCATCACTATGAAACCATGAAATTAGCAGAAGCTAGAAATTGCATACCATTGAATTTAAAAGGAAACAGAAACCAAAAAGCCCCAAAACTTTGTAAATTAAATCTATTCTAAGACAAACCATGTATTAATAATATCATGGGAGAACCATGGATTGTAAAAAAGGGAAGTCCAAAAAAGTAAATTGACTATTTTAACTCAATTTTGTTGTAATTATTAACATCATTTTTTAAATTATATTTTTTTAATGTAATTTTACATAATAGGATAGGACATTACAACAAATCTTCCATACCTTCTTCCATACCCACTAGAGAGAAATTATGGATGCAATAATATTGATTAGGTTTATTGTCGTCTTTAAATTCTTACAAATTAGTGAGTCTTAATTCTTTTTGTCATTTCATTGTTTTGCTCAAAATTTAATTAGATTATAGATTATATGAAAAATATGGAATCTGAGAATAAAAATTCAATTATTTGACTTCACTTCTATATGTGAAATTAAAAAATATTCTATATATCTACCACCAAGGTAAAGATACCCCTAAAAAAACTCTCGTGATTATTTTCGAAACTATGTGAAGTACACGTTGACTTGTATGCTTAGATTTCTTCCCCGGTAGCTTCATGGCCGAAAGGTAATTACTAGTAGATAAAATTCTGATGATCGAGCAGCTCGTTCATTTTATTTCTATAAAAGATAAAATATGTATGGTGAAGCTCTTTTTACACTCTATTTTCAGGGCCGCATTCCTATATCAACTAGTCAAATAATAACGACATAGTTTCCTGTCGTACAACTGCCATACACTCTAAACACATTGCTACCAATTTCTTGCAACGTGTAACTATTGTGTATCTCTTGTAAATGAACAACAATTGTTACATTGAATGATGATTTGGAAACTTTTCAGTCGTAATTGTGTGAATTGTTGGGCTGTCCTCTTCCAATTTACAATACATATTATCTTTTAGTACTGAATGTTAAAAAAAAGCACAAATATATGAAATTTATAAAAATTAAAATATATATTATTTTTAATAAAGGTTTTCTTGTAAATTTGTATTTCTATGATTGATCCAGGAGGATCTCGTCAGATTAGTTGCACAGGTTCATCATCCGTGTTCAGTTTCGTCGTTAGTGTTTTGTGTCGTCGTCAGCATTCAGTTCAGTTTCGAGACTGTTAGTTATGGATCAGGTTGTCCAGGTGTTCAGTTGAGATGGTTTCGTACCTGGCTGTTAACTTGTGTTCATTGACAGTTTTACCAGGATTGGTCGTCAACATGTGTTTGTCATTCGCCTCGCAGGATTTGGGTTTTTTCATCCATTCGTAGGTTGATCATCGACATGGGTGTGGCATCAGTTGCAGGGGTTCAATATGGTTCATGTCAGGTGATGTCGTCGCAAAAGAAGCTTTGTCGATGATATGTATTTGGGTTTTATGTCATATTGTGACAATGTGTTGTACATGGGTTTTTAACAACAAAATTTGTAAACCTAAAACCTAATACACATAATCCTAAACCTAACTCATTGCATCTAAAACCTATTACCTAAGTCCTAAACACCATTGGACTTATTGCAACATTGCTATGTGTCAAAACCTAACACATAAAACCCTAAACCTAAGTCTCGGCCTATTCACATTACATGTTAAGCATTACAAATACATAAATCAGGTCCTAAAGTGCCAACTCTAACCGCGCTAGAGAAGACTGGTCATGTGAATGGAGCTCACCACAATGTTAATGTAACCACAGTCTGTAACCATAGCAAATAGCGCGTTGGAACCACAAACGGTTACAGGTTCATGTGACCAAATATGTATAAACCATTGGAGGTAGCATTGAAAATTAAGTGGTTAACCATCGGCGGGGTTCACCGGATGACAGTCGCATGTGAATGCCTTTCACCGCACCGTTAGCTAACATCGCAGCTACCGCAAAGTTGTCGAAACCATCGCAAATAAGTGTTGTCACATGGAGACGTCGTAGACCAATAGCCGGAACCACCGGAAACTAACCTGCAAGGTGGCGAGTTATGGTTAGACTTCCAGTCACATGTAAGAGTTCCATCCTCTGTGCAGTTAACCTGACCGCCAGCGGGTTTTATTATAACCAAAGTCCGTTTTTGGGTTTTATTATGGTTTTCGTTCTAAATTAAATGAAACCACCATGTAACCTAATCCTAAGTGTCACTTTATGACTAGACTGAGACAAACCACCCTAGATTGCAGCTTGCTCATGTGAAGTTTAGGCTAGAGGAGGTTTTGATGTACCTGCAGGCCTATAAAAGGTGGTTTTTGTTCATTGAAGGGGGATTGGTGGTTTTGGTTTTTGTATGCAGATTCTGGAGGTCATAGGCAGTTTTGTTTTCAGTGTAACAGGAGCATCCGGAGTCGGAATTGGGAATCGTGACAAGCATTGGAAAGATAGTTCAGAGAGCTTCCTTTTGACAGTGATCAAAAGTGTTTGTGTGTATTTTCAGTCTGATGCAAATCTTTGTGTAATCGACCTCTACTATTTCAATCCTAATAAAGTGGTCACCCATATTGAAAGTGGACTCGGAGACGTAGTCCATCAGGGACGAACTCTGTAATCAACTTTGATGTCTGGTATCACTGTTTTTTTACTATTTTCACTTCTTTTATGCATCTTACTTATGTTTAATTAGTTGTCATAAAGTCTTTCTTCTCAAGCATTTTTCTTCGATTTTCGCAGTTTCAGCTAACATTCAAACCATTAATGGCTAATTAGTTCTACATGAATTTTAACTTATGATCATTTCAAATCATATAATTTGGTATCAAATCAGGTTGTGTTTGTATAATTTTCCATTGAATGTTAACCAGGTCAAAATCACAACGAAGAGAAGGAATCCTTGAGTAGATCAATCCAAAGATTGGAAAATAACGAGTCGTTCATAAGTTGACGATGACAGGATCTGATGCAGGTGAAAACACTGAAACTAAGATCAGTGATGAACAGTTTTAGCAAGCATTCTTGACTATGCAGCAGATGTTGGGAGAACTATACGAAGACAAGATGATAGATGCAACTTCTTCTTCAATGACATCGAAGAAGGAAAAAGGTAAAGGAAAGGCTTATAAACCACCTTCACTTCCATCATCTCCATCATCATCATCATCTTCTTCTTTTTCCAATGTAGAATTTGAAATAGGAAAGAAACCTAAGAAAACATCTCTTTTGAAACTTGATGTGAAATTTGGGTTACCTATTTATGATGGCGAAATGAATCCTGAAATGTTAGATAACTGGATTAAGCAGTTAGAATTGTATTTTGAGTCTTCCATCGGAGAATCCACAGTAAGAGAATTTTTACACCAACGTTTCGAACCCCAAATGGGATCCATCATCAGGGTTAAGAGAAAGATGATAAAAGAAGAGCAAGAATGAAGAGATAAATACTCATGAGCGAATGAATAATGATGGATCCCTGTGCTGTTCCATCATTATTCATTCGCTCATGAGTATTTATCTCTTCATTCTTGCTCTTGTTTTATCATCTTTCTCTTAACCCTGATGATGGATCCCATTTGGGGTTCGAAAAATTCTCTTACTGTGGATTCTCCGATGGAAGACTCAAAAAACACAAACCACAGATCTCTGAAATAGAATTGTATTGTCGTATTCTGAACATTTTTGATGATAAAAAGAAAATTCAGTTAGCTACACTTAGAATGGGGGGGACATCTTTAATTCGGTGGGAATGTAAAACGCAGATAGATGTAAAGCGTAAAGGAAAAGTCATCTCTTCATGGTCTATGTTTTTAAAAGCTCTTAGGAAACAATTCTATCCTTTAGGATAAATGCAACAAGTTGTTATTGATTAGTATCATCTGAGGCAAGGTAAAGGGTAGAGTGTTCATGAGTTTACTCAGGAGTTCAGAAAGAAAGCATTGGCACTTGGTATTTCATTGGATACACGTGAAACTTTATTAAAATACATTGGTAGTTTACATTGATATTTGCAGCATACTTTATTGATGTTTAATCCTGATGACTTTGATGAAGTGTTTGTTCAGGCCATACATATTGAATTAGGTGGTAGACCATTCAAGTTTTCATCACAGTCATCCAAATAGTTATAAAAAGGTTCCAATGACAGTAGGGGGAAGAATAATTTGAAGAGAAAGAAATCAACAATAGCTCAGAAGGAAAGACCTACTTGTTCTCATTGCCAGAGAATCAGTCATGATGAATCTAAGTGTTGGAAACTTCATCCAGAAATTAAGCCCAAAAATTTCCTTAAGGAGAAGGATGAAAAGAAGGCAATTGTAGCAGTCTACCAAGATCTAGGCTTAGATTCAGGTGATGAAAGGAGGATAACTGCTATGGTTATGACAGGTAAAACTTCTGACACTGGTTCAAGTTCGAAAAATATTGCATCTTCATCAAACATAAATCCTTCAAATGAGGATAAAAGAGTTGAATTGTTTAACATAAGGATAACTTCTAAGCATACAAAGATAGATACAATGTTTGACAGTGGATCACAGGCCAATCTAATATCTAAATATTTAGTTAAAAGTTTGGGTTTGGAAACATAGAATCATCCAAGACCTTACCCATTAGGATGGCTAAATAAATCAACTGAGATAAAATTCACCAAACAATGTCGATTAAGGTTTTCCATTACAGCTAATTACATTGATGAAGTAGAATTAGATGTAGTTCCAGTATACATATGTGGATTTGTCTTAGGAAGTCCTTATCTTTATGATCGTGATGCAGTATTTTATAGGAGAGAACATAAATATCACCTTAAGAAAGATGGGGTTGAATTTATTGTCAAGGCACATCAAAACAAAATTCACTTGAATTTAGTTGTTTCTAATCAGTCGAAGCGATTAATAAGTTCAAATAAAATATTTGTAATCATGTGTGTAAAGGAACAACATAACAATGATGTTTTTTTTCAAATTATGAGACTCAGCTTAACGATAGTTTGATCAAAGAGATGTAAACTATTCCAGTTCTATGTAAAACCAAACATCTAACTCATAAGCAGGGAATACAACATGAATTATAGTTTGTGCCTGAAGCTCCTCTTCCTAATGTTAAAATGAATCAATTCAATCCAAGTTTGGAAATTAACAGTTACAGGGATACAGGTCAGTATTGGAGAAAGTCAGTGTTCAATTTCTCTTATATTGTGTCACCATTTCATGTTTCGAATAGTTTGGAAACCTCCTTTCAAGTGGAGAGGAAACCTATTTGTTTTCATATCAAAGCCTTTTCTAAAGCAGTGTCAAAGTGTTTAAGGAAACTTATGCATCAGGGGAAAGTGCTAATCAATGGAAACATCATTTAATAAATGAAGAAAACGTGATTCAAACAAAGCAACAACTAATTCAATACTTTCAAAGACAAACTAAGTTGCAACAATTTTCACCTTACAGTTTGATGGGTTCATTGTAGCAAGTTCACTTAGTAATCAAGAAGTAAGAAAGTATGTCAAATCAAGTAGCTGGTCTGATGTCAAAAGTATATTTGATTGTCTCTGTCATTCCGCAAAATAGATTGTTAATACATGTTGATGGTATTGAACAATATCATGTAGAGACTATTTTCAAATATGATTATGAATCACTAACTCATGGTTATTCATGGAAAGAAATCAATTGCCATATTCATAATAGGTTGTTTGAACATCGTCGCAAGTTGTACATCTTACAGATGGATGGAACAAGTCATCGATCCAAAATGTGCCATGGTCAACATCATTAGGGTCATCACTTGCAGGTGATTGATCGAATGTATTGGTACATCATCAGGACAAGGTGGAAAGTGAGGGAGCTCTACCCTCATCGAATATTTGTTTAGTCAAAATTTTGTGGTCCAAAAGCTTTCAAGTGGAGAGGATTGATCCAGGAGGATCTCGTCAGATCAGTTGCATAGGTTCATCGCGAGTGTTCAGTGTCATCGTCATTGTTCTTTGTCATTGTCAGCATTCAATTCAGTTTCGATAGTGTTGGTTATGGATTAGGTTGTTCAATGATTGTTTATGGTTTTTCATGGCGTTCAGTTGAGATGGTTTTGTACCTCGCTGTCGACTTGTGTTCATCAACAGTTTTGCCAAGATTGGTCATCGACATGTGTTTGTCATTCGCCTCACAGAATTTGGGTTTTGTCATTCACTCACAGGTTGATCATCGACATGGGCATGTCATCAGTTGTAGGGGTTCGATATGGTTCGTTATCAGGTGATGTTGTCGAAAAAGAAACTTTGTCATTGATATGTATTTGGGTTTTATGTCACATTGTGAGAATGTGTTGTACATGGCTTTTTAACAACAAAATATGTAAACCTAAAACCTAATATACATAATCCTAAACCTAACTCATTGAATCTAACACCTATTACCTAAGTCCTAAACACCATTGGACTTATTGTAAAATTTCTATGTGTTAAACCTGTTAGCTCCTGCTGCAGCAGGTATTCATTTTTCATGGTTGGCATTTCACAGGCCAAATATGTCGTACTTTGCTTGCTGCAATGCTCCATATTTGCTCAAACAGTCTCCAAATGAAGAAGGCTACTTCAAGATTCATTCAATTGCCTGCAAATTTTGTAAAAGTTTTCCTAGTATCGCTACTTTTAAAGGGAGGTCCAAACAGTTTAATCCTGGTCTCCCTAGGTTTAAATTTCATGTTTTAGAATATAGAGATTATAAGTCTGTCCAAACAGTTTAATCTTGGCAGACTCTTAGATAGGTAGAGAAACAGGAGAGTCCAAGAGTTTAATCTGGGCTCTGGAAGAAATAAGGGTAGTATGTAGATAGGAAACATCAAAAGAAAAATGTATGATGGGTTTGCAAGTCTAAGTGCACCCCCAAGCAAAAGAAGAAAAAATGCCAGGAAGTAGGCTGGGTAGGTAGTTCTGAGGCTGTTGAATTGCTGACAAGTTCCAAGTTTGCAGGTATCCTATCATGCAGAACATAATCAACAAAGATTTGTAAGCAAAAGGCTCGAATGAGGTATAACTAACTCCCCTTCTTTGCTTTCCCCCAATCATTAACTAACATCCCCAAAAAAGAGGTCAAGACCTGCTTGACACCTCCTTAGTTCATCATCTTCATCACTCTGGTTGAGTAAAGATCTGCTTTACTCAAAGTTGTTCCATATTTTCTCCCGAAATATGGTCCTACCCCCCCCGCAATAGCCCGAGTTTCCCCCAAACTTGGCGCTTTCTTACCACCTCCACACTAACCACTAACATTATTATGTAGCTCCCTATGTTTCCCGTCCCCGTACTAATATTAAGTAAATTCCCCTATGTAATATCCCTTCCCCTGGTTGAAAAATAACCATAGCAAGTCCCGGGAATTGTTTAGTTTATAAGAAACTAAGCAAGAACCCCAACCTCTGAAACCACCTTCTAGATACTACGGAATCCTTCCTAAGTATAAAACTCCCCCGAAGTAGTCGGACCCCTTCCGAAACTTCAAAGGCCCTTCACACCCACTTACTTACCTTTTTCCCCCTTCAAAGCCGTTTTCGCATCGCAACCTCGCCATCTCACTTTCATGCAAAACATTTCCCATCCGTTCCCCGCCGATGCGACATCGCGAAATCGGCGATCGGCGATCGCAAGCGCCGAGTGTCCAATCTGTGCACCCCTCCGTCTCCCCCGATGCGATATCGTGATATCGCATATCGGCAATCGCAAGCACCACACGCCCAACCCAATGATCCCCCTCTTTCCCCGCCGACACAATATCGCTATATCGCATCGGAGTCTCTTCACCACAGTCCACCAGTACCCCACCACGTCGTGCTGTGCCAGGGATCCACTGATGACGTCATCCGCCATACAGCCGACGCAATGCTTACGTCAGCAGCCAGAAAGCCGAAAAAGCTTCGCGCAACGAGAAAAGTCGCACTTCGGAGCTCCATATCAAGAAACAGAGGCAGTTTTCGATGCGTGAATAGCGCGCGTTATTCGCGCATCGCTATGGGAAATAGGCCATTTCAAGGAATCTTCAGGGAATCTTCTGATTGCCGAGCCCACTGCGTGCCAAAAAAGCCCGAAAATCACCAAAACGTGCCAAAGGATCCGGTTTGAAGACAACAACAGATCATTCACAGAGTTCAAAGTGTATCAGATCAAATCAGCAGGCTTCAAGTGTGCCAAAGAGTATCAGTCGACGGAGGAAACCATCAATGTAGCGGCAAAGTGTATCAGAGAATATCTTGAGCAGCGGCCCAAAGCAAGAGAAATTGAATATCTTCCAGCAGATCCATAGGAGGAGAGCAAAATCACTTGAAGCTCTCAAATCATAATAATTGCACATTCAATTCGCATCAAAGCCGAACTCCAGCCCCAAAGCACATTCACTTCAGCAGCACTGCATCTGGTCCCCAAGGGCCACCTCGTCACCTGTTCCGATTCAGCTGCCCCCAGTGCAGCCAAAAAGATTTACTTGCATTTAATTCCAGCAGCATTTAGATTTTTGGAGAGTTCTAAGTAGACCTATCAAGGTCACTTGTAATGATGTCTTCCTGATTTTTGTTTATAAATACCACCTGAAGTGATATTGTAAAGGGTTGGTTGGTTGGTTGGTAGTAGTAGTTGTTGGTCAGTTTCTTTTCCAGCAATTTTCTCTGAGTAAAGACTCGCACTGTAACTGTCATATTTTTCATAATCAAAGATCGCTGAAAGCATGGATTACGAAACAACTTGTTGTTTTCTCTTGGCCAAGGAATGATCACGTAATTCCTGTGTCTCTGCATGATCCAATAAGTGTTGCTCTTCCCTGTTTATTTTATGTTTTTGTCATCTTTCCGCCTTTCTAAGTTGCAGGAAAAAAGAATAGCTAAAGATTTGTTTAAATACACCTTAAGTTCAATTTCTGCACTTTTCGATGTTTTCTTCAGAAACAGTTATGAGCTAGAATTCTTAAATGCTCTAGTTTACCCTGTTTCTTTCACATATGAGTGCATGTCTTTGGAATTCTTAACTGCTCCGGGATCCCACTCATCCACTTCTCCCCTTTGTCAGCATGATGAAATGATTCTCTTTTTCCTTTCATCCCTGATGTTCACTTCGCACTTTCAGCAGCTTGAATGATTGTATCCTGCCTGGCTATCCCCTTGTGACCAAGAAAACGCTCGCATGCCTCAATCTGTGACTCCATGCCCAATGGTTCAAAACTTATAACACCTTACTGTGCCTCTTTACTCGAGAATCCTACCTTCCTCCCAATCACAGTCAACATTCCCTTGAAGTCAGAAAGCTAGCCTAAAATCATCAACTAAGGTTGAATCTAGATCAACTAAGGTTGAATCGCAAGGAGAGAGCCCTCTCCGATTGCAGGTGGGCTAGAACCTGCAATCAGAAGATTGGTTTGTGGTTACCTCGGCCGTATCCCTAATAGGAGCCTAGGGACAACCTGAGTGATAACACTTTCTAAGCCAATCTCATTCCATTTGGTCTAAGTTTTGTTGAGAAGAGTTATGGTCTATTTCTTGAGCTTCAAACTCACCGCATAATTAGATTGCTTTCATCATTGTGTTGCATGGAGGATTATTCATGTTATTAAATATTGCATTATTCCTTTCTAGCCATACTTTCCAACATATAAATTTTGGGAGAGATTACAATAATTTTTGAAGAGAAGTTTTCTCGAAAAGCTTCCAGCATAATTTTTTGTCTAGGAAGAGAAAATTCCTTGAAAACCAGAGGGCCATTTTACTCTACTAGAAAGTGGGGCAATTCCTTCCTCCCAACAGCTCTAGTATAATAATTGTCTAGAAATATGTGGGAGATGTCTTCTTCTTGAAGTAATCAAAGAGGACATCAAGAGGGTCAATGAATGTATCTATTTCTTAAATTCTTAGTTGTCAGATTTTTTCTATGAGAAAGAAGCTATCAAAAAGCATTTACCTTTAGATTGGCATCAACTTTCCATATTTTTTCCAAAGGTTGAATTTTGGGGGAACTCGAGATTGGAAGAGAAGAATGAGATATCCCTCCCTCACCAAATAAATCGAGGCATTCCATCTTGTTGGAAAGTTTAAAGTGGTAGCTTATTGATTCTTATTTTCCTTAACCTTAATACTTGCTAGTGAACTTAGTTATTCTTCTTTGTAGGTTTTAACCTTGTATTGAAATTACCTGCATACAAATTCTAAAACACATTAAATAAACAATGCGAGAGCATAACACATAAGACACATATACACAGAGATTTTCCCCTGGATCCCAAAACCAGGACTACTAGCTTGATTTTTCATTATGTTCCTTTCAATGTTACAATACATATTTATACATGCCGAAGCATCCAATACCATGGACCGAAAAACCGTCGCGTCTAATACCATGGACCGAAAACCATCGCGTCCAAAAAACATGTGCGAAAATTATGCAGAAAACCATAGGTGGGTCCGCCTAACCATAAAGTGGGGTTATGGGTGCCCTTAAAACCCCCTATTAACTACGTGGAAAGAATATAACACAACCCAACATTCTCCCACTAGTTTTTTTCTTTCCACAGGGGGCCACATTTGAGTTTAGTCATTTTCCCAGCCCTGAAATGCCCATTGTCTCTCTACACCAAGAGAACTTCTCAGAGCTCACAGATTTTGTCAATGCATCTGCAGTATTCTTCGAAGTGTCTACCTTTACCAGCAACACCTTTTTGTCTTCTATCATATCCCTCACAAAGTGATACTGAACATCAATGTGCTTTGTATTTGAATGATATGCAAGCTTTTTTGCCAAGAAAATTGCACTTTGGCTGTCATAGTCTACCCTTATAGCTTCCTGTAATAACCCCATACTTGAGCACAATCTTTGCAACCAAACTGATTCTTTGATTGCATGAGTGGTTGCCATGTATTCTGCCTCTGTAGATGATAGTGCCACTACAGATTGTTTCTTACTCATCCAACTGACTGCACCTCCAAATAGGTTAAACACATACCCACTTGTAGATCTTCTTTGATCCAAATCTCCAGCCCA
>APFE030820705.1:0-17743 GCA_000404065.3 Pinus taeda | reverse complement strand
ACTCTAATACCAAATGTAGGTTTTAACCCCGTACAGAAATTACCTGCATACGAATTCTAAAACACAGAAAATAAACAATGTGAGAGCATAACACATAAAAAACATATACACAGAGATCTTCCCCTGGATCCCAAAACTGGGACTACCAACTTGATTTTTCATTATGTTCCTTTCAATGTTACAATGCATATTTATACATGCCGAAGCATCCAATACCATGGATCGAAAAACCATCGTGTCCAATACCATGGACCGAAAACCATTACGTCCAATACCATGGATCGAAAACCATCACATCCAAAAAACATGTGCGGAAATCATGCACAAAACCATAGGTGGGTCCGCCCAACCTAATATAGGGTCGAAAACCAAAATTTTTCAGGGCGTTGCCCCGGACCCCATAAAGTGGGGTTACGGGTGCCCTTCAAACCCCTTATTAACTACGTGGAAAGAATATAACACAATCCAACATTCTTATGTTCTTTAGTTAGATCTTTTCATCAAATAAATATCAAGAATGAAGCAATAATAACAAAGGACATATAAATTAGACTTTCAACCAAGGGAAAACCCTTTCCAAGGGGAAAGCCCCTCCAAGGGGAAAACTTGGAAAAACTCTTCTCTTCTAATGTAATCTGCTTCAATTGAGAAACAAAGACCCAAACCCTAGACTAAATCCTTCTCCTAGTACCAAGTCATCCCTCCGATAAGTCTTTCCCTCATTTTGCACCAACCAGCTTCAAATGCAACTTCGAACTGCCAAATTTAATACTGCAACTCATCCTAGAACTTCGACCTTGCAATTTTGGCCTTACAACTTATATGGAAACCCTAATTTTACCTCCTCTTGAGACCTCCCTAGAAAAATAGATATTTTCCCAATGTTAAAGAGGTAAATTTAGGGTATTCTTCCTTCCAGCTACAAGATCCTTCACTTCATCCTCATGCAGCTTGAACCTGTAACTTCTACCTCTTTTTGCGACATCAAAAACCCTAGAACTTTGCACGCGTGAGAGAGATAGAGCCCAAAAACAAGATTTTTCGTCCTTCTTTCTTCTCATAGACCTTCACTCTTCTTCTTCCTACTTCCTAGCCATAGATTGAATTATTTTTTCATAGATCGAACTTCTTGAGTAAGTGAGTGCTAAATGAGGTCAAACTTCTATAGCCTTTCTAAGGGCTCAAATTCCCTCCTTTAGGCCGACTTGTAACTGGCAGGGTTGACTTGTACTTTTGGAGTTTCCAGAACTTTCTAGTCCAAAAAAAAAAATCTTTTTACAATTACATTTTCCCCGAAAAGTTATAAACATGATGCTAACTCTTTTGACTCATAGCAATAGATCCTAAGACCTAACAAACCCTAGAAGCATGACGAACATGCTTTTACCTAGAACACCATCAATAAAGAGCATGAAACCCATGCTTTAATAATAATAATTTTTTATTTTCTTCTCTTGTTTGTTACATATGATACATATTGAAATGAGTACAACAACAATTATCAAGATCGAAACTAGTTACATTTTAAACAATCCCTCTTAACTAAGGAGGTATTAATAATTGTACAACCAATAAAAAACCATTCTCAATTTGAAGACTTTTGATAAGAAGAGTCGGAATGATAAGCCATATTGTAAGCATCATTATTATGACCAACATTGTCTTTGAGCGCTAACTAGACAATCTCTACTTCTATCAAGAGCAATATGGTGGGAGGTTTTATGTTTGATACCACACTACCTCTACAAGGTACATATTCCATCCAAATGTCCACAAAGTATGTATTTTAGGAATATCCTTACCTTGAGTCTCCCATTCTGAGTCCTCAGAGAATATTGGTCCTCTTTGACCACTCTTCTATTGGATACCTGTCACCTCCTCAAAGAGTTTTGGTACCTTTCCTTTTGACGCAGGCTAGGCCTGCAAATAACCAGGATCTTTTCCATACATTCATATACAAGCATGCGCCTCAACCTTTTCTCAATACACGGCAATTTCATCATCTACATGAAAGCTTCTTTGTTACAAACAACCATTATTAATACACACCATCCCAAATTTCCTTCATAACTATCATTCCAACTCACATACTTTCATTCTTATAACGCCAGAGTTAAATCAAAACTCAAAGAAAAGGATGCACCTTGCTATCATTTCCATTCAACATCAATTCTCAAGTGTGACTTATAACTGAGTTCAATCAAAAGAATGAACTTATGCTTTTCGACCTCCAGTGGACATAACAAACAATACCAATATCATTTTAATTATATCGATTTCTATATTCATCTCCAATCATGTCGACCACAGATCAAATATTTGCAGCATTTAATCATAAACATTCATACCCAATTGACATTGACTATTAAATCTGCGCCCAAGCAACTCTGCAATCTTAAACTCATTGTGCTACAAAGAATGAAGTTTGAATTCATATATAACTTCAGCGCTTTACACATCAGCTTCTACACAATTTCCGTCAATCAAACACCACGAAGGGAACAAATTTTTAATCGGATTTCGAACCTGCGCCTTAGTAAAATCATTCAAATGGAAATTCGATTTAGAGGAATCGATTCTGCACTTAGTTCTTTGTTTTCCAGAACGTCATCTTAACTCATGTAGTAATCTCCATCTTACATATTCGCACTACAGAACAAGGCTATGTATATCAAGACAAAACACAGTTTGAATTTCCTGTTCCCAATGTCAACAAAAGATGCCACTCAATACCACTAGCGCAGTCAAACTATGTATTTTAATGCAGAACCGATACAAATTTAAGTTCTCCTGAAAACGATTTCAAGACGTGGTCAAATATCATGTCAATCTTTATTCTTGGACAGAAGACCAACACATGAATGATAGTGATTCAGCATCTGTTCATGCGCAATTCAGCCATTTATTATTGGTTCGATATTTCTTCGCAGAAACATCATTAGAATTCATGCACATCTACAATGAATCCTTCACATCTCTAATTAAGTAATTACGCTTATGTAGATGGGATTACATTCCCACGTAGATCGAATTTTCACTGAATCGACCCTTTCCCCTTATGTTCTTCACACAGAAATTCAAGTATCGATTATTCAGATCGATTTCCTATTTTGTTTCATTTAATGTCATTCACAATAATTTCACTACCAGATTATAGAAAGGGGCATTCTCCATTTAGAATCCAATTGCAGAAAAAATATATACCACTCCATGAATCGAACCTTACGATCCTGAAATCAAAACAATAACTTACAACTTTTGTTCGGCCTGATATTCCATATTGATGGCCCTGACAATTTACCAAAGGCTCACAGCCTTGGTTGTTCCCAACTAGCTCTCTACTCCTCTCACTTTTCTCTATTGTCTTTTCTCTCAAAAAACCCTCCTATTTATACAATTTAAAAAAAATCATTTAATTAAATGCTCAATCCCTTCAATTCCTCAACAAACCCCTCAATCACTCAACATCCCTAAAGGATAGATCTTTATCCCTAAAATTCTTCAACTAATTAAATTTCCTCATATCCTTTTATTAATAAAAAGATATTAACTTAATTCCTCACCTTCTCCTATTTAATTCAAATTACTTTATAAAATATTAAAAATCATCACCCCCATATTTACAAATTAATATTATCACACCCCATATTTACAAATGGAGAAAAAAGGTCTTGATCCTCCTTCATTAGACTCCCCATGTAAGAAAATTCATGACCACCTGGTCATAAGTCTGGATATCTCCTCCTGGATCCCAAATTTTATTTTGTAATCCTTCCGTGCTTGTCGATTGCTTCACTGTTGTTGTCATCTGCTGTTGTCTTCCAGGTTTCCATATTTTATGTTGTAGTGCTCCACCTGCTCTGCTCTTGCAATCCTTCATTGTCATTCTCTTGTTGTCGTTAGTTTTCTTTCTTTCGGCTGTCTTTCTCTGGGATGTTTTTACCATTAACCTCCTTATCAACTCAATTTCTCTATCCAGTATGTCCTTTGTTTGCTGATTGTTTCCATCCCTTGATTTCTCCTTTTATGCTGCTGCTACTATAAATGTTGCCTCACATGTTGCTCTAGCTGTTAATATGAATGTTGAGGCCTCCCAATATTCCTTTCCCTCTGCAACATTCCTTTGCTCATCACCTGCAACTTCTTCCAAACCTGCAATCACACACAAATCATTAGTTTTAAAATCACAAGACCTTACGGTCTTGTTTGATGCTTCATTCATCATATCTTCGGGCTGCTTCGAATCATTCATATGATTCAACTCCTCCAGCTCTTCATCACTTTCAAAAAGTAATGGTCCACTCTCTGGGTAACATATCGAAACTTTAACGTCTTCTTCAACATCTTCATTTTGCTGTAGCTCAACTGTTTCGAGCTTCTCTCTCTTCTGTGTGGCATCTATAACCTGTTCAAGTTCCCTTAGTTCCTTTATCAACTGCAAATTTACCTGATGATTCCACTTCTCTTGTAGTCTCTGCCACCTCACCTTCTTTCTCATGACATAACCACGCTTCTGGTCTTCCTCATTTCTTTGCAACATCTCCATTAATACCCCAAGCTGAACTGCTATCTCAGCCTTCTCCCTCTCATATTCCTCTTTGCTTAACTTTCTCTGTATGCCAATTGCCTTGGCATCCTTCTCCTTTTGTCCTCTGCTGTGGTTGATTTCAGAACCTTTGTGACGACTGTCACTAGTCATCATCCTTTCCATCTCTATGAGTTCCTCGCTCACTTTACTATGAGTTGTACTAAAGCCTCTTTAGCAGCAAGTCCTATCTTGCCGCCACTTACCTCACCAAGCCCTCCTCACTCGGTCTTTTGGCAAGAAATTGGTTCTCTATCTCCAAAACCTCCTTTGAGCACTTTTCTTTTCTCTTCCTAGATTCAACTCATCTTCCTGTTCACAACTTTCTTCCTTATCCAATCTCTATTGGATTTCCTCAAGGTTCTGCCACACCTATGCTTTCACCAGTTTTCTGTTAGCAATTTTAAACATGTCTTCTATGGATTTTCCTTTTGGGAGTTGCAAAAATACTTCTGCTTTATTGCAAAGACTACAATCTTCAAATTCAAATAAACCAAGATCACCTTACCTTCAAGATCTCAGTCTGATCTTGTCTTTTCGTTTGCCTGTACTTTTAAATGGATCGTTCTTCCCATTAGCTGTCAGCTTGTGTCTTCAAACTCTTCAACTACCTTCAGAATCTCACACTCCTGCAATTTTTGTTTCAGCAAATATTCATTGCTTCCTCTGCACAATCTCTCGATATCAACTACTGTTAATCAGATTTTAAAATCTGATTCTCTCTTCCAATCTTCTGGCAACTTCAGCTATGAACAACAATTCCCTCTTTGCTAAGCTTCTTCTTTGCTGCAACCATCAATTCTCATTCCATTTCTTGTTAGTAAAATTCAAATCAAAATTAACCAAACACAATACCTGCTCAATTCTTCATCTGTACTTTGGTTTGCTTTCACTGTCAGATTAGAATCTGACCTCCTTTTCCTGCATGCACATCTGCTACTTCATCATTCATCACACATTCAGAAATATATTCCAGTTCAACAAACCTTCTGTCTTCATTCAGAAAAGCAAACATTCTTCATTTCAACAGAGCCAGGCTCTGATACCAAAATGACGCAGGCTAGGCCTGCAAATAACCAGGATCTTTTCCATACATTCATATACAAGCATGCGCCTCAACGTTTTCTCAATACACGGCAATTTCATCATCTACATGAAAGCTTCTTTGTTACAAACAACCATTATTAATACACACCATCCCAAATTTCCTTCATAACTATCATTCCAACTCACATACTTTCATTCTTATAACGCCAGAGTTAAATCAAAACTCAAAGAAAAGGATGCGCCCTGCTATCATTTCCATTCAACATCAATGCTCAAGTGTGACTTATAACTGAGTTCAATCAAAAGAATGAACTTATGCTTTTCGACCTCAAGTGGACATAACAAACAATACCAATATCATTTTAATTATATCGATTTCTATATTCATCTCCAATCATGTCGACCAGAGATTAAATATTTGCAGCATTTAATCATAAACATTCATACCCAATTGACATTGACTGTTAAATCTGCGCCCAAGCAACTCTGCAATCTTCAACTCGTTGTGCTACAAAGAATGAAGTTTGAATTCATATATAACTTCAGCGCTTTACAGATCAGCTTCTACACAGTTTCTGTCAATCAAACACCACGAAGGGAACAAATTTTTAATCGGATTTCGAACCTGCGCCTTAGTAAAATCATTCAAATGGAAATTCCATTTAGAGGAATCGATTCTGCACTTAGTTCTTTGTTTTCCATAACATCATCTTAACTCATGTAGTAATCTCCATCTCACATATTCGCACTACAGAACAAGACTATGTATATCAAGCCAAAACACAGTTTGAATTTCCTGTTCCTAATGTCAACAAAAGATGCCATTCAATACCACTAGTGCAGTCAAACTATGTATTTTAATGCAGAACCGATACAAATTTAAGTTCTCCTGAAAACGATTTCAAGACATGGTCATATATCATGTCAATCTTTATTCTTGGTTAGAAGACCAACACATTAATGATAGTGATTCAGAGTCTTTTCATGCACAATTCAGCCATTTATTATTGGTTCGATATTTCTTCGCAGAAACATCATTAGAATTCATGCACATCTACAACGAATCCTTCACACCTCTAATTAAGTAACTACGCTTATGCAGATGGGATTACATTCCCACGTAGATCGAATTTTCACTGAATCGACCCTTTCCCCTTATGTGCTTCACACAGAAATTCAAGTATCAATTATTCAGATCGATTTCCTATTTTGTTTCATTTAATGGCATTCACAGTAATTTCACTACCAGATTATAGAAAGGGGCATTCTCCATTTAGAATCCAATTGCAGAAAAAATATATACCACTCCATAAATCAAACCTTACAATCCTGAAATCAAAACAATAACTTACAACTTTTGTTTGGCTTGATATTCTAGATTGATGGCCCTTACAATTTACCAAAGGCTCACAGCCTTGGTTGTTCCCAACCAGCTCTCTACTCGTCTCACTTCTCTCTATAATCTATTCTCTCAAAAAACCCTCCTATTTATACAATTTAAAAAAAATCATTTAATTAAATGCTCAATCCCTTCAATTCCTCAACAAACCCCTAAATCACTCAACATCCCTAAAGGATAGATCTTTATCCCTAAAATCCTTCAACTAATTAAATTTCCTCATATCCTTTTATTAATAAAAAGATATTAACATAAATCCTCACCTTCTGCTATTTAATTCAAATTAATTTATAAAATATTAAAAATCATCACCCCCATATTTACAAATTAATATTATCACACCCCATATTTACAAATGGAGAAAAAAGGTCTTGATGGTCCTGCATTAGACTCCCCATGTAAGAAAATTCATGACCACCTGGTCATAAGTCTGGATATCTCCTCCTGGATCCCAAATTTTATTTTGTAATCCTTCCGTGCTTTTCGATTGCTTCACTGCTGTTGTCATCTGCTGTTGTCTTCCAGGTTTCCATATTTTTTGTTGTAGTGCTCCACCTGCTATGCTCTTGCAATCCTTCATTGTCATTCTCTTGTTGTCGTTCCTTTTCTTTCTTTCGGCTGTCTTTCTCTGGGATGTTTTTACCATTAACCTCCTTATCAACTCAATTTCTCTGTCCAGTATGTCCTCTGTTTGCTGATTGTTTCCATCCCTTGATTGCTCCTTTTCTGCTGTTGCTACTATAAATGTTGCCTCACATGTTGCTCTAGCTGTTAATATGAATGTTGCGGCCTCCCAATCTTCCTTTCCCTCTACAAAATTCCTTTGCTCATCACCTGCAACTTCTTCCAAACCTGCAGTCACACACAAATCATTAGTTTTAAAATCACAAGACCTTACGGTCTTGTTTGATGCTTTAGTCATCAAATATTTGGGCTGCTTTGAATAATTCATATGATTCAACTCCTCCAGCTCTTCATCACTTTCAAAAATTAATGGTCCACTCTCTGGGTAACATATCGAAACTTTAACATCTTCTTCAACATCTTCATTTTGCTGTAGCTCAACTGTTTCGAGCTTCTCTCTCTTCTGTCTGGCATCTATTACCTGTTCAAGTTCCCTTAGTTCCTTTATCAACTGCAAATTTACCTGATGATTCCACTTCTCTTGTAGTCTCTGCCACCTCACCTTCTTTCTCATGACATAACCACGTTTCTGGTCTTCCTCATTTCTTTACAACATCTCCATTAATACCCCAAGCTGAACTGCTATCTCAGCCTTCTCCCTCTCATATTCCTCTTTGCTTAACTTTCTCTGTATGCCAGTTGCCTTGGCATCCTTCTCCTTTTGTCCTCTGCTGTGGTTTATTTCAGAACCTTTGTGGCGATTGTCACTAGTCATCATCCTTTCCATCTCTATGAGTTCCTCACTCACTTTACTATGAGTTGTACTAAAGCCTCTTCAGTAGCAAGTCCTATCTTGCCGCCACTTACCTCACCAAGCCCTCCTCACTCGGTCTTTTGGCAAGCAATTGGTTCTCTATCTCCAGAACCTCCTTTGAGCACTTTTCTTTGCTCTTCCTGGCTTCAACTCATCTGCCTGTTCACAACTGTCTTCCTTATCCAATCTCTATTGGATTTCCTCAAGGTTCTGTCACACCTATGATTTCACCAGTTTTCTGTTAGCAATTTTAAACATGTGTTCTATGGATTTTCCTTTTGGGAGTTCCAAAAATACTTCTGCTTTAATGCAAAGACTAAAATCTTCAAATTCAAATAAACCCAGATCACCTTACCTTCAAGATCCCAGTCTGATCTTGTCTTTTCGTTTGCCTGTACTTTTAAATGGACCGTTCTTCCCACTAGCTGTCAGCTTGTGTCTTCAAACACTTCAACTACCTTCAGAATCTCACACTCCTGCAATTTTTGTTTCAGCAAATCTTCATTGCTTCCTCTGCACAATTTCTTGATATCTGTTAGCTCCTACTGCAGCAGGTATTCATTTTTCATGATTGGCATTTCACAGGCCAAATATGTCGTACTTTGCTTGCTGCAATGCTCCATATTTTCTCCAACAGCCTCCAGATGAAGAAGGCTTCTTCAAGATTCATTCAATTGCCTTCAAATTTTGTAAAAGTTTTCCTGGTATCGCTACTTTCAGTTAAAGGGAGGTCCAAACAGTTTAATATTGGTCTCCCTAGGTTTAAATTTCATGTTTTAGAATATAGAAGATTTGTAAGTCTGTCCAAACAGTTTAATCTTGGCAAAAATCCTTAGATAGGTAGAGAAAAAGAAGAGTCCAACAGTTTAATCTGGGCTCTGGAAGAAATAAGGTAGTATGTAGATAGGAAAGCATCAAAAGAAAATGTATGATGGGTTTGCAAGTCTAAGTGCACCCCCAAGCAAAAGAAGAAAAAATGCTAGGAAGTAGGCTGGGTAGGTAGTTCTGAGGCTGTTGAATTGCTAACAAGTTTCAAGTTTGCAGGTATCTTATCATGCAGAACATAATCAGCAAAGATTTGTAAGCAAAAGGCTCAATTAAGGTATAACTAACTCCCCTTCGTTGTTTTCCCCCAATCATTAACTAACTTCCCCAAAAGAGGTCAAGATCTACTTGACACCTCTTTAGTTCATCATCTTCATCACTCTGGTTGAGTAAAGATCTTCTTTGCTCAAAGTTGTTCCATATATTCTCCCGAAATATGGTCCTAACCCCCCCCCGCAACAGCCTAAGTTCCCCCCGAATTTAAAGCTTTCTTACCACCTCCACATTAACCCCTAACATTATTATATAGCTCCCTATGTTTCCCGTCCCCGTATTAATATTAAGTAAATTTCCCTATGTAATATTCCCTCCCCTTGGTTGAGAAATAACCATAGTAAGTCCCGGGAATTGCTTAGTTTATCAGAAACTAAGCAAGAACCCAACCTCCGAAACCACCTTCCACATACTATGGACTCCTTCCTAAGTATAAAACTCCCCCGAAGTAGTCGGACCCCTTCCGAAACTTCAAAGGCCCTTCACACCCACTTACTTACCTTTTTCCTCTTCAAAGCTGTTTTCGCATCGCAACCTCGCCATCTCACTTTCATGCAAAACCTTTCCCACCTGTTCCCCGCCGATGCGACATTGCAAAATCGGCGATCGGTGATCGCAAGCGCCGAGTGTCCAGTCTATTCACCCCTCCGTCTTCCCCGATGCGATATCGCAATATCGCATATCGGCAATCGCAAGCACCACACGCCCAACCTAATGATCCCCCTCTTTCCCTTGAAGTCAGAAAGCTAGCCTAAAATCATCAACTAAGGTTGAATCCAGATCAACTGGGGTTGAATCTAAAGGAGAGAGCCCTCTCCGATTGCAGGTGGGCTAGAACCTGCAATCAGAGGATTGGTTTGTGGTTACCTCGGCCGTATCCCTAATAGGAGCCTAGGGACAACCTGAGTGATAACATAATGGCAACTCCACTGGGGACCTCCTCAGATAAATCAATGTAATCAATCACGTGATACACGCTGGCTCCTAAGAAACTGACGCGTAATACATGATCAAATCCTGATCCCAATAATCCGCCCGCTGTTGGAAATCCTAATCTAATCCCGAAGATCATCAGGCAACAAAAACAAAAAGACTGCCAGACCCCTGTTAGTCCTGAAGTAATTCAACCGATTGTTGTGCCGACCCCCATCAAAGTCCTAGTCCGATCCACCCCGAATTCCTCTGACTCATCGCCCCCTTCTCCGAGTAGCTCTTCCACACCTCAACCCCATACCCATAGCCCATCGGCTACTCCCTCACCCCCGATTATCCCTATAGTCCCTCTCGCTTTAGGTGTTCCGCTAATTCCTGTAGTCATGGCAAGATGCGCACCATTACAACTACCTGCTAATCCCGGGGCAATGCCCCAGGACTATCAATCAAAAATCACTTACTTTGATGGCACAACCTCTTGCACTTCCCTACAACATACAAAAAAAATGCAGGATTATTTCGAGAGTTATGAAATAGATGATGAGAGCGTAAGAATGAAGATTTTTGTTCAAAGTCTAACCGGTGATGTCAGAACCTGGTTTAGGGCACTCCCACCCAATTCAATATTAAATCCGGAAGCCTTATACCAAACCTTCATTAACAGATGGGAGGAAAGAAAGGACCCCCTACACATTCTATCCGAATATGAGTCTATCAAGAGAGGACCTAGGGAAGCTGTTCTGGATTACTGTGCCAGATTTAACAACGTTTACAACGCGATACCACCGAATCTAAGACCTCCACCCGACCTGGCTCTATACAAATTCCCAGATGGCTTTGATGCCGAGATGGCGTATCAATTAAGGGAAAGAGCCCCTAAAAGCCTTGCAGAAATGCAAGATGCCGCGGTAAGCGTAGAAGCAAACCTAATCGCCAAAAGAAACATAACAAGATCCGAGAAAAAAACAACTTTCAAAGAAGAGCCCTCCTCTCACGAGCAGAAAATGGAGGCAATCATCACTTCCATGAACAGAATGGTGGATAGGTTAGACAACGTGGAGAGAAAAACTGCATGGGAAAATCAACAGTCCAACACCGCAAGGAACCCAAACTTCAGGAAAACCCAAAACATGAACATGGGTAGGACCAACCAGGATCATGACATAAGACCTCCTTTCCAAGAAAACTTCGCCGAGGCATCTACTTCTGCTCATCCCACAGATGGGACGCTGATGAACCTGGTTGATTCAGAAAATGGACAGCAATCCTCCTTCACGGAAGAAAACCCCCCATACCTTAATATAGAGCAATTCCACACTAGATTGGGAGAGTCCTTTGACTTTAAACAAGGATATGACACTCCCATGTATGAGGCACATAAGCAATACAAACTGAGAACACGAACTATTGATGTGTCTCCACCCAGCAAGACAAAGGATGGTAAGCAGCCAAACAAGGCTAAAGGGAAAAGCACCAACGGTCATACAACTGACAACCAGGTCCCAAATTCGCAACAAGTTATTGTGGAAGATGTAACAGAAACACAGGGTTCTATAGAACAACCAATACACTCTTCCCGCCCTGGAAAAGACCTGGAAAGCATTCATGAAAATATTCCCAGAACAGAAAAACCACGGACAGTTATGCATAGCGATACACACATCCCAAAGGGAAATACAGAAGATACGCCGGAGAACGAAAAACTCCCCGGTGTTAATACCCGAAACCCAGCAGAAAAGCCATTCAGCCTAGAAGCCGAAATTGGGAAGCTCAAAATCTCCATCCCCCTCTCAGAACTGGCTAAGCACACTGTGTACAGAAAACAAATTCAAAAATCGCTCCAATTTCCCGAAATTAGGGATGATGTAAATATTCTAGATGACACCCCGGAATTACTGTTCGTGCCAGAGGTTGACGGAAAAACAGCATTCGGACCTATTCCACCTTTCGATATCAGCCTGCACATACACGACAAGATATTGCACAATATGTTTGATTCAGGCGCCTCACACAACCTCATGCCCAAAGCCGTAATGGAAAAGTTAAACCTCGATGTCACCCGACCCTATAAGGATCTGTATTCATTCGATTCAAGTCAAGTCAAATGCCTAGGCTTAATCAAAGATCTTTGTGTATCCCTTGTCCAATTCCTGAACAAAACGATCTTAATGGACGTAGTAGTAGCTGAAATACCCACAAAATATGGCATGCTACTATCCCGATCATGGGGAGCAAAACTGCAAGGATCCCTTCAACTTGACCTCTCTTACACCACTATATCCGTCTTTGGGCAACCAAAGAGACTTTATAGGGAAATGCTGATGAAATATGTGGTGAGTAGTGAGGAGAAACCCCAAAATTTTCCAATATACTCAATCCATTCCGATATGGATTCTTTTATTTTGTTTAATGATAATACAAGTCTTCCAAATCCTGATGAACCGCTAGCCCTAGAACAAGAAACCAATGCCAGTGACAGGCAAGCCGACAACTCGCTTGAAATTATTTCTACAGCCCAGATGACTAGCACAGGACTGGAAGAAAATCCCGAAACGCAAGTCATCAGTTCATCTGTGCTGCAGGCCCCTCAAACCCCCGAAACTCGCCTTGGACCAGACGTCTCATGGTATTTAGAATTTGACGGTGCAGTTAACAAGTTAGGAGCAGGGGCTGGAGTGTGGATTTACAAAACTCACGAAAATCATGCACAAGACCACGCTTATAGACTCAATTTTAAATGTACGAACAACATGGCAGAGTACGAAGCCCTCCTCTTAGGTCTCAAGCTGCTCAAAACCTTGGGAGATACCACCATCTCCATCCTAGGCGATTCGGACCTCATTATACAACAGATAAAGGGCAATTTCGTCGCCAATGACAGTAGAATGAGAGCTTACAGAGCCACGGCCAGCGAATTGCTTAGCACCTTCAGTGATTTTGAGCTGACCAAAATCGCACGAGAAAATAACATTCATGCTCATAGCTTAGCTACCTTTGCCAGCACCTGTAGGTTCCCCTTTGGACCAAGTCATCACTTCACTGCAGAAGTAAAACATAGACCGTCAATTCCTAATAATCTCAACAGTTGGCAGGTATTCAAAGACGATGCCCAGATTAACAATTTTTTAACTCTGGAAGGGGAATTCTCTAGCACCAATATTGACATGGACGCTACACCAGAAACACAATAACTAGATCACATGACCCTAAAAACCCCCATGGCTGAACAGATACTCAGCCCAACTATTTTTGACAGCACAAACATAAGGCAACTGAAATAGTCTCGCTCACCTAAGACAGCCGAGGCAGAAGAAGAATTTATGGACCTAAAAGGAAATATTTTGCCTGTTGGCCTGACCCCATTGGAAGACATGTTCGATAGCAACGATGTAGCCAGAAAACCAAAAATGGAACCCTTGGATGCTGCCATAGAAGAATACAACATAGGAACAGCAGAACATCCCAAGATGATCAAACTCTCTAAAAACCTGCCTCCTGACCAAAAGCCCAAATATGTGGATCTGTTCAAAGAATTCCAAGATGTGTTTGCTTGGAGTTATGAGGACTTGAAGTCCTATGACACTTCAGTTATCCAGCATACCATTCCCCTCAAACCGAACTAGAGATTGTTCAAACAAAAAATCAGGAGAATCAACCCCATGCTTCTCCCTATGATCGAAAAATAAATAAAAAGAATGTTTGATGCAGGGATCATTGCGCCTATCAGATTCTCGGAATGGGTATCCAACTTAGTCCCTACCAGGAATAAAACAGGAGAGATAAGACTATGTGTAGACTTGAGAAACTTAAACCAAGTCTCCCTAAAAGACCACTACCCGTTGCCTAAAATGGATCACATCTTGCAAAGGGTGGTGGGTTCTTCTAGGATCTCTCTACTTGATGGATTCTCGGGATTTAACCAAATTCTAGTTCACCCAAATGATTAGGACAAAACAGCTTTCACTACGCCCTGGGGAATGTTCAAATACATTAAAATGCCTTTTGGGCTGAAAAACGCCTGCGCTATCTTTCAGAGAGCAATGGATATCGCTTTCGCTAAGGAAATAAATGATTTCCTTGTGGTTTAACTGGATGACCTGACCCCATTTTCCAAATCTGAATCACAACACCTAAAGCACTTGAGGCAAATTTTTATCACATACAGGAAATTTGGTATTTCCTTGAACCCGAAGAAGTCCCTGTTCGCCCTGGAGGAAGGCAGGTTATTAGGGCACATAATATCAAAAGATAGGATCAGAATCGACCCAGAAAGAATTCAGGCTATCCTCCAAATCCCTTACCCAAGAAACACGAAGGAGCTACAAGGATTCCTTGGGAAAATCAACTTCCTAAGAAGATTTATCCCCAATCTAGCTGAGTCAATGAGGCTATTGAGTAACATGCTAAAAAAGGACGCCAAGGTGAGATGGTCCCTTGAGACCAAGCAGGCTTTTGAGAGTATAAAAGCGGCCTTGACTCAAACAACGGTCCTAACCAGTCCTCAATTTGACCGAGACTTTATCATTTTTTCTTTCGCATAAGAACATACCATAGTAGGAGTCCTTCTGCAGAAAGACGATCAGGGAAATGAGAAACCAATAGCTTTCTTCAGCCGAGCTCTGAGAGACGCGCCCCTTAAATTTCAAATCATGGAAAAGCAAGCTTACGCCCTGGTCAAAGCCATTAAAGACTTTAGAATTTATATCCTCTACTCTCATGTGATCGCATATGTCCCTAATGCGGTTGTAAAGGACATATTAACTCAAGAAGGATTAGAAGGCAGGAGAGGCAAATGGATTGCTAGCATCCTTGAGTACGACATTGAGATAAAGCCCACCAAGCTCATAAAAGGACAAGGGCTAGCTAAGCTGATGGCCGAAACGAATTTCCAAGCACTTGACATTAATCAGTTGGACGATGAAGAGGAGATCGCGACTCCACAGATCAATGATACCTTCACACAATCCCCTTGGTATTCTGATATTTGTTTTGTCTTGTTGAACCTGTGCGCTCCCTCAGGATTGTCCAGAACTAAAAAAATATTTTTAAGAATGAAATCATCAAACTTCTGTGTCATAGATGGTGCTTTATTTTGGAAGAATTATGAAGGAATTTTTCTTAAATGTTTAACTGAGGATGAAACTAACAGCGTCATGAGAGAATTTCATGCAGGTGATTGCGGAGGCCACTTATACTGGAAATCCACGGCGGACAAGATCTTGCGGGCCGGTTATTACTGGCCCTCTTTGTTTACAGATGCGAAAGCATTTACTACCTCTTGCCATAAATGCCAAACCTTTGAAGGCAAAAGAAAGTTGTTGCCCCTGCCCCTAAATCCCATCTCAACCGAAAAACCTTTTCAGCAGTGGGGTCTTGACTTCGTCGGATAAATTCACCCTTCCTCCTCAGGCCAGCACAAATGGATCCTAACAGCCACCGACTATTTCACCAAATGGATTGAAGCTGTCCCCTGTAGGAAAGCCAATGACTCCACCATCATCTAGTTTCTTGAAAATAATATCCTGTCCAGATTTGGTTGCCCGGAGAAGATCATTACCGACAACGCAGCTGCCTTCAAATCCAATAAAATCATTAACTTTTGCCACAAGTACCACATTACCTTAGGACACTCCACAGCATATTACCCCCAAGGAAATGGTCTGGCCGAGTCCTCCAATAAGAGCCTCATCAATATCATAAAGAAGATGCTAGAAGACAACAAAAAGAACTGGCACAAGAAACTCATCAGCGCCCTATGGGTAGATCGAATGACCACCAAAAAATCCATCGGGATGAGCCCCTATGAACTTGTGTATGGCATGGAAGCTAGATTCCCTTCATCTCTGGGCATACCAACTATCAAACTGTTACAAGAAATCCAGGCTGAACCGAATGACATGCAGAGAAGGATTAATCAGACCATTCATCTTCAGCAAACCAGAGAAGAAGTTTTCAATAGAGCCCAAAGTCTACAGGAAAAACTCAAAAAAATGTTCGACAAGAGAACCAAAGCAGAAGATTTCCGAGTAGGCAGCAAAGTCCTTAGATGGGATGCAAGGAGGGAAGACAAGGGAAAACACGCTAAATTTGATTTTCTGTGGAAAGGTCCATACACTATCAGCGTTGTGCAAGGCAATAACACCTACTTTCTCAAATTGCTTGATAACAGCACAACGGAAGAAGGCCCGATCAACGGACGAATGTTGAAACACTACAATGATCCCCCTGCTTAAAGGAGCAGTTGATGATTGATTTGTACATACTTTTTGACTTTTTTATAGTACCAGGAACACGCAGAAGAAAGCAGGCGATGCTTCCCAGTTTTGCAGAAGATAGCAAGGAACTAAAAATCAAGGCGCTCTGGCCTGCTGTTCTTGACTTCCCGCAAGGAGAAGCCATCCCTGAGTGGAGCCACTGTTAACTCCTGCTGCAGCAGGTATTCATTTTTCATGATTGGCATTTCACAGGCCAAATATGTCGTACTTTGCTTGCTGCAATGCTCCATATTTGCTCCAACAGTCTCCAGATGAAGAAGGCTTCTTCAAGATTCATTCAATTGCCTTCAAATTTTGTAAAAGTTTTCCTAGTATCGCTACTTTCAGTTAAAGGGAGGTCCAAACAGTTTAATCTTGGTCTCCCTAGGTTTAAATTTCATGTTTTAGAATATAGAGATTGTAAGTCTGTCCAAACAGTTAAATCTTGGCAGACTCTTAGATAGGTAGAGAAACAGAAGAGTCCAACAGTTTAATCTGGGCTCTGGAAGAAATAAGGGTAGTATGTAGATAGGAAACATCAAAGAAAACGTATAATGGGTTTGCAAGTCTAAGTGCACCCCCAAGCAAAAGAAGAAAAAATGCTAGGAAGTAGGCTGGGTAGGTAGTTCTGAGGCTATTGAATTGCTGACAAGTTTCAAGTTTGCAGGTATCTTATCATGCAGAACATAATCAGCAAAGATTTGTAAGCAAAAGGCTCAACTAAGGTATAACTAACTCCCCTTTGCTGCTTTCCCCCAATCATTAACTAACTTCCCCAAAAGAGGTCAAGATCTGCTTGACACCTCTTTAGTTCATCATCTTCATCAATCTGGTTGAGTAAAGATTTGCTTTTCTCAAATTTGTTCCATATCTTCTCCCAAAATATGGTCCTACCCCCCCGCAACAGCCTAAGTTCCCCCCCGAATTTAGCGCTTTCTTACCACCTCCACATTAACCCCTAACATTATTATATAGCTCCCTATGTTTCC
>APFE030820701.1:23388-50770 GCA_000404065.3 Pinus taeda | reverse complement strand
CAGTCCAAGAGACCTTGGGATGTGAATCCCAACGGTCACCAAATGTACTATAAATGTATATCAGATTGTTAATAAAAACGTACTGCATGCTTTATCTTTCCTATTTGTTGTCATTGTCCATGTCTGTTTAACATTTATGAAAAATTGAATTGTTTTATTTAGCTTAAATTTATTTAAAGGTACAATG
Organism: Pinus taeda; assembly: GCA_000404065.3. Taxonomy (NCBI): domain Eukaryota; kingdom Viridiplantae; phylum Streptophyta; class Pinopsida; order Pinales; family Pinaceae; genus Pinus; species Pinus taeda. The sequence continues at coordinate 50,583 of APFE030820701.1, read as the reverse complement.
TTTATATTTTATGTTCAATGTGAATGTTTTTTTTACATGATTTCATGTTTATTACATGATTTCATAGAGGAAATTATCAATGTTGAAACTTGGCAAGAGCAAAATATGGAGTAGATAACCTCATCACTAGATTTCACATATTCATCAATAAGTTGGTAGATTTTACAAATTCATAAATCATTTTTCATATCAAGATGAGTTAAATTGATAGACTATTAAATGAGTTAAAAAGATGGAAAAAAATAAGGATTCATAACTAATATTACATTTTTTTTGTAAGAATGGAACTTTCTATTAACTGAACAAGTACATTACATATGTTACAGGGCAAACCAAAGTCCTTTGGTTTACCAAAAAATGGTCCACATAACCTATCAGAAGCATTATTGGCTTTAAACCTCTAAAACTCGGAACCATTCACTTTATCGGAAAATAAGGATTACACAGGAAATACACAAAACCCAACCCGCAACGCATAAGGTTTGACTTCAAAAATAATACATCCGCAACCATAAAAACTGCCATCCATCTCATTTAATGATCCAACGGCTAATGTCGAATCGCTAAATCGCAATTCCAACTCCACCTTCTACCTCCAATCGTCAAACAACCACTTGCACAACCGAACCTCCACTGTTGATCTACCCTTCGTGGATCCAACGGTCCATTATGATTCCGGGTGGACAAGTAGCACAAGGATTAACCACCCGAAAAGCGGTTTCCTCTCTCCTCCTCGCTGCTACGTGTTGCTTGAAGAGTGGAATCGGAGGTCATTCTCGAAAAACCGATTACCACTTAGACCCGCCCGAAATACCACTTGTGGTTCGAGAAACCATTTCCATGCGAATTGATTTGTGCGCTCTTCCGCCAAGCAAAGACCATCGATCTATCCCATTGGACGGTTCTCGTTCCTTCCTCCTTGCATCGTTGATATTCTATTAATCACTGGATTTGTGCTAAAACCCCAGTTTCTCTGCCATACTCCGTTTAACACATAGACAATCATAGATAACAATATTTCGTTAATCAATGAGTCGTCATCTATCCATACAATGATCGATGGTCGATTAAACCTACAGCACTTCCAGAATCGGTCCTCACGCCACTCAAATCCAATGGAATACTAATTCCAACACAATCTTCGGACTTCTGCCAAATTTATGTTTTAATGATAAATTGAATTACTTTGTGGTTAAATTGATCAAATTTAGTTTCATGGATGTGGTCCAATGATTAGATGGGGAAGTTGGTCTTCATAGGTCTTATAGTCCAATCGTGGGCAAAAATATATATACCGGAGAACTACTCCACAAAACAAGATTTCTTCAATTAAAAAAAAATAATCAAATTTAAATTTAATAAAAAGTATATTCTTCCCATTTTATTTTTAATTTAATTATTTTTACATTAAAAAAAATTTATGTATACCCGAATGCTACCCTAGAGAAGAGTATTGTTTTCAAAAACTTCGGTTAATAAAATTGATCAAATTTAAATTTAATGAAAATATATTTTTCACATTTTATTTTTAATTTGAATGTTTTACCATAACAGAAAATCAAAATTAACATGGAGAAAATAACGAAATAACTAATTTTACAAATTGACCAATACTAGTAAATTTTACAAATTGGAAAACTATTTTCACTTTATGAAGTCTGCTATTACAACCAACGTCCGTGTTACTATAGTATCACTATGCTAAATTGACTCTTGCGTAAGCCAAACGCTGAATGGGTTATGTCAATCAATTGGAATGAATTTTGGTTATGGTTTGATTAAGATATTTGTTGAGATAAATATTAATATTACTTTAGATGGTGGGAACCATCTACTTATACACATTCCGGTGGAGGTACATTTTTGTCTGGATATGAAAAGGGCCACTTATATCTCCATAGATGAGAAACTAGGACATGTTTTTCAACAGGATGTAATTGTCTATAGGAAATCAAAGAAATTTCTAGCCACAGTGAAAAGGATACAGATGTATTGCAAATTCAACTTATAGTGAGGGACAGCTTATATCTGGTTGAAAAACATGCTTATGGTGGGGAACAATTTACATATGGTTGAAAAACATGTTTATGGTGGGAACAACTTACATATGGTTGAAAAACATAGTGATGTTGAAAACCATGGCAATATGTAAACATCAACATATGTCAAGTAACCCGTCAAAAACATGCTTATGGTGGGAACAACTTAGATAGGGTTGAAAAACAAACATGCTTATGGTGGGAACAACTTACATATGGTTGAAAAACATAGTGATGTTGAAAACCATGGCAATATGTAAACATCAACATATGTCAAGTAACCCGTCAAAGTAGTTAAACAAAGGTTTGGTTTGTTTGTAAATTTATACAATGTAATTATTTATTATTTGGTAAGACATTATGATTAAGTTTAGTTTTAGTTATGGAAAATTTGAGGGTTAATATTGGCAATTGGGCTAATTTTCCATGATTTTTCCAAAAAGAATTGGCCAATTTCTAATTTTTATAAAAGATATTTAGCCCAAATTTTAAAATATAAAATTATTTTACTTTAAAAATGGCCAACATTATATAAAAATTATATGTAAAATCATTATAAAATTGAATAATTTTACAAATATACCAATAAACATTTTATAATTTACATATTAAAAATTACTGAAATTAGTCAATATATTTAAATTTCAAAAAAAAATCCATAATTAAAATTGTTCCGGTCTTTTGCACTTCAACTTCAATATGAGACATCAATATTGAAATATTAAGATCCAGTCTAGTTTTGAGATATTAAGATATTATTCAATTTATTTATCACACGGCTTGTGACCTTCTACTGGTTTAGATTTGCAATATTAATGATTAAGAAGTCTGATAAAGGTTGAAGAGAGTGTGCTTGACTGTGCTCTATAACCCTTACCTCTTTGTTGCACACATTTAGAGCGAGGTTTAAGAGTTTTGTGTACTGAGTGCAACGCTAAAATAGAAATAGAAATTTGTTATTTGTAACCCTAGTTACTTCACATAATTCTCGCCCTCTGATACGGATTCAATTATTTTGCTGTCATGTGGAGATGTGAACGGAAAATCAGCTTTATGAGCAGCGTAGTGTGTTTGGTAGCCCTAATGTCATTTAGCAACTATAGTCAGCTGTATATATCAAATCTCTATTGTATAAAATTGTCCAGTCTTATATCAATTATTATCAAAATTAATTTTATATATATTAATTTTATATCAATTATAGAGATTTGATAATACTATAGTCAGCTGTATATATCAAATCTCTATTGTATAAAATTGTCCAGTCTGTAGGACTTAACGGATCTGAGTGCAAGAAAAAATTTGCAGGAAAGGACGATCGAAAGGTATATTCATAGTACGTGTGGGGATCGAGGAAAATGGAGGACAGTGGGCACCTTTGATTTTTCCAATGTTTCTCTTTAATTTGTTTGGTTGGTTGTTGAGGATCTATGTCTCTGAATTTGCAGTCTGATGTAATGTTTCTCACTCTCCCGAGGCATAGGACACGTAGGTGGAATTGACCGTTTAGCACAAACATTCGGCCTCATTGCTACCAAACACAGTCGTTTTACTTAAGCTTCATTGTTATCATTGATAAGGATAAGGAAAAGTTTTCGCACGAAGTAGTAATATATACCAGACAAAGTGGTAGGGAGTAATTGTTATTATCTTTTTTTACGTCGGTTCCAATTCTGGTTAGTTTGGCATGTTTGGTTCTTTGGCAGTTAATTTTTATACGAAGGATAATCAACTCACCTAAATATGGGTGAGTTTTTTTATGGATGCAGTTATATATATAAATATATATATATATATTTATATTCATATTCGTATTAATTGGAATTCTATAGAATTTCTGGTGTGTTGTATATTAATTAATGTTAATTTTTCAAAGTTTGATTATATCTATAAAATTATTTTACAATTTAGTAGGAGATATGCATAATTTTTTCAATTTAGAGTTGACACGTGTCTATTTTAAAATAAAATTTGAATATTCTTTAAATTAGATTATAAAAAAAAACATATTTGGTTAGATTAAATTAGAAGTATTATAGCCCCAAGGGTTAGCTCAACTGGTCAAGTTGTCGTTGTTAAGTTCCTCGCCCATCAAGAAGTCACAAGGTCAATTCTCCTCCACACTCTTGGGCTCACAAGGTCAATTCTCCTCCATGCCCACCGGGTGAGATCAACTAATCGAATCGTCATTGTTAAGTACCTCATCCATCAAGAGGTCACAAAGTCAATTCTCCTCCACACCCTTGGGCTCACAGGGTCAATTCTCCTCCATGCCCCCCGGGTTGTGAAGTACCTCGCCCATCAAGAGGTCACAAGGTCAATTCTCCTCCACACCCTCCTCCATACCCCCTGGGTTGTTAAGTACCTCGCCCATCAATAGGTCACAAGGTCAAGTATCCTCCACACCCTTAGGCTCACAGGGTCAATTGTCCTCCATGCCCCCCGGGTTGTTAAGTACCTCACCCATCAAGAGGTCACAAGGTCAATTCTCCTCCACACCCTTGGGCTCACAACGTCAATTCTCCTCCATGCCCCTCGGGTTGTTAAGTACCTCGCCCATCAAGAGGTCACAAGGTCAATTCTCCTCCACACCCTTGGGCTGACAAGGTCAATTCTCCGCCATGCCCCCCGGGTTGTTAAGTACCTCGCCCATCAAGAGGTCACAACGTCAATTCTCCTCCACACCCTCCTCCATGCCCCCCAAGTTGTTAAGTACCTCACCCATCAAGAGGTCACAAGGTCAATTCTCCTCCATGCCCCCGGGTTGTTAAGTACCTCGCCCATCAAGAGGTCACAAGGTCAATTCTTCTCCACACCCTTGGGCTCACAAGGTCAATTATCCTCCATGCCCCCTGGGTTGTTAAGTACCTTACCCATCAAGAGGTCACAAGGTCAATTCTTCTCCACACCCTCCTCCATGCCCCCCGGGTTATTAAGTACCTCGCCCATCAAGAGGTCACAAGGTCAATTCTCCTCCACACCCTTGGGCTCACAGGTTTAATTCTCGTCCATGCCCCTCGGGTTGTTAAGTACCTCGCCCATCAAGAGGTCACAAGGCCAATTCTCCTCCACACCCTCCTCCATGCTCTCCGGGTTGTTGAGTACCTTGCCCATCAAGAGGTCACAAGGTCAATTCCCCTCCACACTCTTGGGCTCACAAGGTCAATTCTCCTCCATGCCCCCCAGGTTAGATTACCTTCGGGGTTTATCTACCCAGATTTTCCCTTCTATTCTAAGTATTATAAAATATCAATAATCTCAATCTCATAGTGTTCCTTCAATTTCATGTTAATGTTAATATTACAATCTAATAGGAAAGAGATGTCGTAAAAATATTTTATTTTAATGTTTATGTGAAAAATAACATAATTTTATAGAACTTTAAAAATAGATAAAGTAATTTAAAAAAAAAAATTAGAAGTATTATAAAACATTAATAATCTCAATCCCACAGTGTTCTTTCAATTATATGTTAATGTTAATATTACAACCTAATAGGAAAAAGATGTGGTAAAAATATTTTGTTTTAATGTTTATGTGAAAAATAACATAATTTTATAGAACTTTAAAAAGAGAAAGTAATTAAAATTTAAAAGCCCTTACATTTTCACTTTTTAAGTGAGGAAGACACATAATTCTTATACTTTTTAAAAATATTTCAATATAGGACTTAAATAAATTATTTGAATCTCCATGTTAGATAATTTATTTCAATATCAACTTCATGTATATGTATATAGAGAGAGTTAAAAATATAAAAAGTTATCTTAATGTTAGCCATAAGAATTATTTCAATGTGTAAAGAAAAGTAATTGAAAGTCAAAAAAATTAATTACTAATAAGCAAGAGAAAAACAATTAATAATAATTTTAAAAAATAATGTGTGTTATAAAGAAAATATTTCAGTATACAAGCTAAACTAATATTGGTGTGTATTTCCTTCACCGATGCTCAAGATGTGAGGAGGCGAGCACAACTTTTCATTGTCCCACCAAGCCACATGCTAGTGGGATATGGCAGGATGCCCCATTAACTGCTTCACATGTGACATGCAAAGTGCACACACCAACCTTTTGATCCAGTGCCTGATGATACACATGCTAAATATTTTTCAATCCTTCAGTTTGGGAAGGATGACATATTGTACATAACAATCTAGAATTGATTTCAAAGCTGGTACCAAGCCACCAAGTGAACTTTCCAAACCACCTCAACCCCCATTAATTATGCATTCAATAGGAATTTAGTGGTAAGTTTAATTTCTCATTTCAATCATGAGATTGAATTTTCATCATTGTTCTTAGTTCAAAGATTGTTCATAGTGCATTAACATTGGGAGGGGGCTCCTTTAGCTTTTTAGGGTCTGGCGTTTCTTATTTATTATTACGAAGTTGATGAATCTTAGTCCCCTTTAGTGCTCATATTAGTTCTTAAATCAGTTTTCTAATCATTCTAGTTATTCTTACAAGGGCTTGTAGAGGAAAAGCAGGCAATGCCATGTTGTTTCCTTTGCCATCTATGTGACCTAGGTTCACTCTGAAACCTCTGCTGGAAACACATCCTAAAACTAATGCAAGATAGGTTACCTCTTGAGGACTTCCACATCCTCAACATCCTTAACCTTGTCATTGGAAATATGAACTGAAAATAGTACACACCCCTTCCTCTAACTACACTTATCTTGCATAGCTGTAATCATCCTCACCAATGTAGGCTTCTTCTTTCCTTGCATGATCTCTTATCCCGTTATCATCTAGGCACTCAGTAGCCTTTTCATAACAATCTACTTTAGTCTTGTGGAGGTATAACCTATCCATACCCAAAAGCATGCTATATGATCCCAATGGAAGAACATTTAGATGTGCTCATGTAGGCATACCATTCAGCTCAAATGTACAAGCTCTTACCCAATGTTGAACTCTCTTCTTAGTACTTGTAGCCAACTTCACCAACTAAGACTATGCATGCATTTCTTTTCTCAAACCACACTTGTCCACTAGGTCAAGACTAACATAACTATAATTCAATCCAGATTCAATCAAAATAGAAACAACTTGATCACATAGCTTACCTTCCATATCAATAATGGATTCATGGTGATCTACCTGCTTGTTGTCCACAACTACATAAATCCAAGAAATTCTATGACCAACATCCCCAAATGTTCGCGCCTCCAGAGCACTATAAGTCTGAGGACTGCTACATAATGGAAAATCCTTCTTGGGATGATCTTAGCCACAAATCCAACACTACAACTATCCCCTACAATCACTTCTATTATGGTGCTCTCTAGGTTGTGCCCGTGTCCCTTCTCAACTGCATTAAACTTCTTGTAAGGAGCAACATTTTGTTTCTCAATTGCATCCTAAGGTCTTCCCCACTTCAGTGGCCACTTCCATTTAACTTTCTCATTCCCCTTCAAATCGTGCTTAGGCTCAGCTTTACACTTTGACTTCTCATAACAATGCTTTGGTTTCCCGATGATTTCCTCGAGTGGATGAGGCTTATCAAACTTAATCTGGTCTCTATATGTTGTTGGAAACCCACTGATGAACCTTTGAGTCTTTGCTTTCTCATACTTGAGGTAAGGAACATACCTCAATAGCTCCAGGAACCTCCTATATACTCATCATCTATCATGGAATCCATCTGCAACTCATAAAACCCCTTAGCTTTCTCATCATAATAACTTTCGCATAGGTACTTCTTCTTGAAGTATCTCTCGAACTCATCCCAAATCAACTCTTCTTCTCTAATGCCTCTGACATTCTTCACATCTTCCCACCAAATATATGCTTTCCCTTTAAGGCTGAAGGTAGTTATTTTGGATTTCATGTTTTCTAAATAGTTATGCAATTTGAATAATTTCTTCATCCCAAGAAATTGTGCCTCTCCATCTTCTAACTTCTTCATCTCCCCATCAAATGTAGGAAGCTTGACTTTCTTGAACTCCTCTTGAAAGTACTCCTTCCTCCTATAAGGATGATGGCAATGATGATGATGATGATGTCTCCTCGACGAGGAACTATAATGAAACCCATACATACCAATCCTTATGTTAAGTGTACCCAATGATCTTCCATCTAGCATGTATTATGATCGACACCTTCTACCATATGCCTCATTAGTTTTCTCTTCCTATTCTTGACTAGTCCTTAGTTGTCCCTATTTCTACAAGTTTGACAAACTTTGAAGGATGACTGCATTGACCTCTGCCTAGCTTTCTTGATCCCTTGAAATTATTTCATGAGCCTCAACCAACATGTCATTGTCTTCCTTGCAACTTCTGATCTCTACCCTCATACTCTTCAATGTGTCTACTATATCAAGAGAATACTCATCTCCTTGCTACCCAACTGATTTTTAGGGAGAGTCACGTGAATTGTAGTCCACCATTTTGCTCATCATATTTGATTATCTTCTTCCTGCAAGTGTACCATGTCAACTAAACCAAAATATAAACATAATCAACATACCTCAGTGAAGTTCACGGGAGGCTATCTCATCTACAAAATTAGTCCACGTTAACATGATACATCTATAATCATAATCACATCAATATTCCAACATCATGTATGAAAATACCAAATGAATATCATGACCTCATGCAAGACAACCATAACCGTGAAAATGCATGCATAACCACATTCATCTAGCCCATCTCGTCGAAGTATTTGAACCATGCTCTGATACCACTCTATAACGCCACCTCCAACATTTAGCCACTTTCACCGGCCTGCCGCAGTAAACATGAATGGAGGGAACTATGAGATTACTCAACCCCTAATAATTATTAAGGAAGTGAAATCGACAAATTGGAACTTTAATGACTTCTCTTAGGTGCTACATGACCCCCAAGAGCTAAACAACCACTCTAGGTTCCCAACCCTTGAGTTTACTTTCTTTTTTATTAATTTGGAGCCTTAGTCACTCTGATGAGAAGGAAAGCTAGTGATTGTAACCCTCCAGTCGCTCTGATGACCCTGCCTCCTAGCGACTGCAGTCTAGATTTCCCAGTTCTGAGCTTCTAACCCCAAAATCTACCCACCTTTTCAGGGCTTGACTCTCAACCACTGCCTAGAACGTAATGATACTTTCATAAATGATAAATGACACTAGGACAAATCCATTAACACAAAACTTAGACAAGGATATCACCTAACCCAGTCTAACCATGACATTTATTATGTCAAACACAGTGAACATGAAATCTACAAGTCATGAATGCATATTTGAACATAGAGATCTGAAACTTATCTAAGAATCATCAAGAAGGTCTATTGACCTCTCAAAATAGATACAATAACATCTGTTAGGTCATGCATTCAATAACTATTCATTTATCAATTAAACATGATAAGAGACATAGCTTGAATCTATCATAAAACCAGGCTTATTACCAGCATATAACCAGAATAATAACAAGGAAAGAGAAACCATCAAAGCCACATCATGAAAATTACATTTACTCATTAATAACAAGAGGAAACTAGCTCTTGTTAATATATGAAAAAACCAACCATGTCAAGCACTTCCACATACCAACCAAAAAATAAATTGGGCTAAACCAAATTTGTCTTTCATCCAATCACCCCCATGCCATATTCCAAGCATGAATGTGGGATCTCATGGGATAACCAAAGCATAAACAAACAAGCGAATCCATACGTTAAACCACCTCCACCCTAACACTAATGTGATCTCACCTAAAACAGTCCCAAGATCACAAAACCAAACCAAGCTTAGATGCCTCAAAATTACTTGACCATCCCTGATGAATTTTCTTTTCTCCACCCACCATTTGAGGAATTCCCTGAGAAAACCATCTCCACCCCCAACCCTTGGGATTGCCTGAGACCACCTCACCCATATCCAAAACCTTTGCGAAATCTAAAGCTCAACGAAGAATGAATCTGATCACACCACGACTATCTGGAATTGGCAAGGCAAGGTTGAAACAACTGTAAAACCAGGAAAAACCCATGTCAGTGATAGTAAATGGACCAAATACACACATACATGAACCATGCATGCCAAAACCATCTAAGAAATCATACATGCAACTTCTTACCTACAAGTATTCTTGCCAAAATTGCTTGATCTAACTTTTCATTGCTTGATCCTTGCTTTCTTTTGCTTTCTCCTCTTTGTGCTCCCCCTCTTTGAAACCAATTCCAAAACGCAATAGTCAAAAGGTTGACAAAAAGCTGTGAACTGGTCCTCATAAGCCTTTTTATTATTAATGCTTCTAATTTCTTCATTTTCCCTCTATTTTCCTTTAATTTCCTCCTCACATCCAACATGTGACATTTCATCTCCCTTTTCTCTTAATATCCTTTATTTTCATAAATAAAATGTCATTAACGTCTTTTTTCCTTTTCAAATCCTTCACTAATTTCTTTGCCAATTTTCCCTTAGCCATAATAAACAACAAATTATGCCCACTAAGATGTTTTGCCCAACGTTCCACTTGGAATACATGTCCCATGACCTTGGTCTTATTTTTCCTTTATAAACTTAATTACATGACTTTAACCCAAGGTTGTTAATTCACTGGTTGTACACACAGTGGTTGATTTGCCATGAATTAATTAGATAGTGGAAAGATCTTAGGTTTGGTTATAGGGTAACTACCTCGCTCCTTCTGCTCTGTCACCGAGACTCGTTTGCTTCATGCGACCTGCTGTGAGGTCTCTATGACTATGGTAACTGATGCTTCTTTTTAGCTTGCTTTAGATAACTTCTGCTTCTTTTTAGCTTGCTTTAGATGCTCCATCACCTATATTTTTCTTCCATTTGGGGTTCCTAGTATTATAATACTCGTTGTTATCATGGGAATTTGTTAATTCGTCTGCCATTAGTGCTTAGGATTCAGAATCCTCGTTTTCAGTTACAAATTTCCTCTTACAAGTATATAAAAGGTCTTATCCTTTCATCAGTTTTATCACAGACCGTTCATAGATCTTCACATGCTTCAGGGGATATAAGCACTATGTTTTATACTTTTTGTTTTTCCTAGTATTTTGTTTATGTTGTTTACATTTCAGTGCATATGGTCCTACATAACTCTTTCTATAGAGACAACTTTGACAGTTTTTCAGTCAAGACTGATGCGTGACATTACAATTTTGAGACCTTCATGATCTCCCTGCGTGGAGAATATAGTTTATTTTTTGTTGTTGCTGCTTTGACAAACAAAATGGTGAGACAATCAGCCTCAATTTGCATATGCTATGGCATCAATGTAATTTCTCATCATTATTAGAAATTACAACTTTTTCCAAGGGAAAAAAATATATTTTTAATATGTGTATAAATATATTTAATAGATTGTAATAAAATAAAATTTAATTAATTAATTCAAAAATGTCTAAATAAATTAATTTGATACTCATTTATTTTAAATTTATTAGATTTTTTCAAAAATAAATATAAATAACTGACATAAAAATGTGTATATGTAATTAAATATATATCTGTAGAGATATGCATGGCATAAAAATTATATATGTGTAGAGGAATGATGGTTGTCACTCCATTATTTTATGTTGTAAAGGTAAGTTGAATTGTTGTTACGATGATTTAATTTAAATTAGCGAAAGTACCATGTTTATATTTTATGTTTAATTTAAATATTTTTACACGTTTTTTAGAAAATATTAAAATGGAAAATTTTATATGGCCATTTTATATGGAGTAAATCACTTAATTGCGAGATTTTATAATTTGAATAATAAAATAATATATTTTACAATTAAATCTTTTCATGTAAGAATGATTTTAAATGTTAAAATTTTAAATGAATTATAAGCCAGACCAAAATGGATAAGCTATGGTTGATATTTCAATTATAAATGTTTTATTGGTGACTTGAATTAGTATGTTGTTAAGATGTTAAGCCATGGTTGATATTTTAATTATAAATGTTTTATTGGTGACTTGAATTAGTATGTTGTTAAGATGTTTAGTAAAATGTCTGAGAAGATATAATGTTCATATTTTATTTTTAATTAAAATGTCTTTGACATGGCTTCATAGAGAAGATTATTAAAGTTGACATGAGCAAATTATCTGATGATTATAATTTAAAAGTTGAACTAATTTTACAAGTAATAAGGCAGTAGGTTTTACATATTGAGAAACCAATTTTCATGTAAACATAAATTAAATTGATAGAATGTTAAATGAATTAGGAAAACTAAAGAATACCAGAAAAATGATTAAAATTTTATTTATTTATTTATGAATGATAACTTGAATTGTTTTATTTAGCTTAAATTTATTGGGAGGTACAATGTCTATATTTTATGTTCAATGTGAATGTTTTTTACATGATTTCACAGAGGAAAAACTTCACAAAGAGTAAAATACGGAGTAGATAACCTCATCACTAGATTTCACACATTCATCAATAAGTTGGTAGATTTTACAAATTGAAAAATCATTTTTCATATAAAGATAAGTTAAATTGATAGACTATTAAATGAGTTGAAAGGATGGAAGGAAATGAGGATTAATAACAACTATTACATTCATTTATGTCTTAATGATAATTTGAATTACTTTGTGGTTAAGTTGATCAAATTTAGTTTCATGGATGTGGTCCAATGGTTAGGTGGGAAGGTTTGGTCTTCACGAGTCTTATGGTCCAATCCAAAACAAGACTATGTATGTCTTCGAGCTACATGCAAAATTTCTAAAATTAAAAAAATAAATCAAATTTAAATTTAATGAAAAATATATTTTTCACATTTTATTTTTAATTTGATTATTTTTACACAAAAAAATATCAAAATTAACCTAGAAAAAATCACCTCATCACTAACATTACAAATTAAGCAATAAACCAATAAATTTTACAAATTGGAAAATCATTCACTTTTATGAAATCTCTTATTACAACCAACTATGGTCGTGTTAATATAGTATCACTATGCTAAATTGACTTTGTGTAAGCCAAAAGTTGAATGGGTTACCTCAATCCACTGGAATGAATTTTGGTTTTGGTTTGATTAAGATATTTGTTGAGATAAATACTAATATTACTTTAGATTGTGGGAACCATCTACTTACACAAAGCCAGTGGAAGGTACATTTTGTTTGGATATTAAAAGGTCCACCTATATCTCCATAGATGAGAAACTTTTTTTTTTCAATAGAAAAATCAAATATTATTTATAGATGAATGATCATTATATATGTTCGGTTTATATGATAAACCTTGAGCATTGATGATAGAAGCCCAAAGTTTGCAGACGTATGAATGACGCAATTACATATCCATATGTAACATGATAGGCACGAATGCACAATCAAGAGAAAACTATGGAGATTCACATGTGCAGAAATATGAAAGAGCATCCCGGATGACAAGGTGATCATAAAAAAGGAAAAAACACATTCATAATCTTGATACATCACATAGAAGAGCAGACCCTATATCCCCAAGTTGTCCGCAAGATCTGTGACACAATGGAAAATGGAAGACACAGGCAGTCGTATGTTGTCGAAAATGGAGTTATTCATCCATTTCCAGATGTGCCAACAGACCATGTGAAACAAAGAGCGTCGAGCAGCAGATTGAGTACCCCACCATAAGATGCCTTCCTGTACAGAAGAAAAGACACTGTAAGGAAAACCCATGGATAAAGACAGTTCATACCAGATTTGAAGAGTCGTTTGGCATTGAAAGAACATGTGGAAATTTGATTCCTCAGCAACCCTGCAAAATGCACAGCGTCCAGGACCGTGCCAGCCCTTCCTCTGCAGAACCTCCCACGTGAGATTCATGTTCCAGAAAATGAGCCATGATGGAAGAATCATCTTGGTAGGGCAGGCAACTTTCCAAAAAGACGGAGGAAAAATCGGCTATGTTGTGAGATCAGACTCCAGATAGAGAGCCACATAAATGTCCTTAACTCGGATAGGAAGAGGGCCCCGTGGCAGCTTCCACACCAAGATGTCCTTGCATTCCGTCCTTCTGATGGGCATACCTGTTAGAACTTTGCATAACGTGTTCCACATGGAACGGAAGTGTGGAGGCAGGGAAAGTACCGAAGCCTCAACCCATACCGGCGAAGAGTAATTCCAGGAACGTATAAGACTTCCCCATGTAAAGATGCCTCTGAAATTGAGATACGCGACCAGATCATGTTGAGGAAGAGAGATTAAGCCGTCCTGAATGAGATCCCTGCCAATGAATGCGTTAGCCCCATTGGACGCGATGTAATTGTCTATAGGAAATCTAGGAAATTTCTAACCGCAGCGAAAAGGATACGGATGAAATGCAGATTCAGATTAGGGTGGGGGACAACTTACATCTGGTTGAAAAACATGCTTAGGGTAGGGGACAACTTACATCTGGTTGAAAAACATGCTTATCGTGGGGAACAACTTACATATGGTTGAAAAACATGGTGATGTTGAAAACCATGGCAATATGTAAACACCAACCTGTATTCAAGTATGTCAAGCAACCCTCGCCAAAGTAGTTAAATAAAGGTTTTGCTTGCTTGCAAACTTGTACGATTATCAGATGCAATTATTCATTATCTGGTAAGATATTAAGATCAAGTTTAGCGTGAGATATTAAGATATTATTCAATTTATTTATCACGCGGTTTGTGAACTTCTACTGGTTTAGATTTGCAATATTAAGGATTAAGAAGTCTGATAAATGGCGAAGAGAGTTCGCTTGACTGTGCTCTAAAACCCTTACCCCATGTTGCACACATTTAGAGGAAGGTTTAAGAGCTATGTGTAGTGAATGCAACGTTAAAATAGAAATTTGTTATTTTTAACCCTAGTTACTTCACATCATTCTCGCCCTCTGATACGGATTCAATTATTCTGCTGTCATGGGGAGATGTGAACGGAAAATCAGCTTTATGAGCAGCGTAGTGTGTTTGATAGCCCTTCTGTCATTTAGCAACTATAGTCAGCTGTATATATCAAATCTCTACTGTACAAAATTGTCCAGCCGGTGGGAATTAACGGAGCTGAGTGCAAGACAATAATTGCAGGAAAGGACGATCAAAAGATATACTCATAATACGTGTGGGGATCGAGGAAAATGGAGGACAGTTTGATAGGAAACGTGGGGCACCTTTCGTTTTTCTAATGTTTCCATTTAATTTGTTTGGTTGGTGGTTGAGGGTCTATGTCTCTGAATTTGCAGTCTGATGTAATGTTTCTCCCATTCTCCCGAAGGATAGGAGACGTAGAAGGAACTGACCGTTTAACACAAACATTCGGCCACATTGCTACCAAACAGTCGTTTTACTTATGCTTCATAGGTATCATTGATAAGAATTAGGAAAAGTTTCAGCGTGCAAGTAGTACCAAATACAAGGTGGTAGGAAGTAATTGTTATTATTGTTTTTATCTCTGTTCTAATTTCAGTTAGATTTACATGTTTGGTTTAGAGTCAGTGCGAAGGATAACCAACTGATCTAGATATTGGTGGGTTTTTCATGGATATAGTTAATATATATAAATATATTTTACTCATATCAATTAGAACTTTATAGATTTTTTTTTGTGTGTTTGGTATATTAACTAATTCTTGATTGTTATTTTTTCAAAGTTTGATTGTGTCTATAAGATTATTTTACAATTCAATATGAGAGATGTAACAAAATTTGAACTTAGAGTTGACACATGTCTATTTTAAAATAAAAATTGAATATTAGTTAAATTAAATTGAGAAAAAAAACATATTTGATTAGATTAAATTAGAATTATCATCAAACATCAATAATCTAACTTTCATAGTGTTCTTTCAATTCTATGTTAATATTACAGTGTAATAAGAAGGAGATGTGGTAAAAATATCGTATTTTAATGTTTATGTCAAAAATAACATAATTTTATAGAATTTTAAAAAGAGATAAATTATTAAGGAATTTAGGCTTCTGTGATCCATAATCTTGTTGGTTCGAAACGCATCGAAAAATGATTTTGTATGTGATTTTGCCGAATTTTTTCACTAAAAAAGAGATAAATTAATTAAAATTTAAAATAACTTACATTTTCTCCTTTTAAGTGTGAGGAAGATGCTTAATTTTTATACATTTTAAAAATATTTCAATATAGGACTTAAATAAATTATTTGAATCTCCATGTTAGCTAATTTATTTCAATTTCAACTTCATGTATATGTATACAAAGAAAGTTTAAAATATAAAAAATTATTTTAATGTTGGCCATAATAATTATTTCAATGTCTAAAGAAAAAGGTAATTGAAAGTAAAAAAATTAATTACTAATAAGCTAGAAAAAAAACATTAATAGTAATTTTTTAAAATAATATGGGTTATAAACAAAATATTTTAGTATACAAGGTTAACTAATATTGATGTGTAAGCGTAGAGGGGAGGACAAGTTTTGATTATCCCACCAAGTCACATGCTAGTGGGATATGGCAAGATGCCCCTTAACTATTTCACATGCGACATGCAAAGAGCATACACCAACCTTTTGATCCACTCCCTAATGATACACATGGTAAATATTTTTCACCCCTATTTTTCACCCCTTCAGTTTGGGATGGATGACACATCGTACATAACAATGTGGAAATGATTTCAAAGGGTAAATATTTTTCACACCTTTAGTTTGGGATGGATGACACATCGTACATAACAATGTGGAAATGAGATGGATGACACATCGTACATAACAATGTGGAAATGAGATGGATGACACATCGTACATAACAATGTGGAAATGAGATGGATGACACATCGTACATAACAATGTGGAAATGATTTCAAAGCTGGTACAAAGCCACCAACTGATCTTGCCCAACCACCTCAACCCATTAATTATGCATTCAATAAGAATTAAGTGGTAAGTTTTAGTTCTGATATTGCAATGTTGAGATTGAATTTTCATCATTGTTCTTAGTTTAGAGATTGGTCATAGTGCATTAACATTGGGATGGGGCTCCTTTAGCTCTCTCTAGGTTCTGGGGTTTCTTATTTATTATTATGAAGTTGATGAAACTTAGTCCCCTCGAGTGCTCACAGTGGTTCTTAAATCAGGTTTCTAATCATTCTAGTTTTTCTTACGAGGGGTTGTAAAGGAAAAGCAGACAAGGCCATGTTGTTTCCCTTGCCATCTACGTGACCTAGGTTCACTCCAGGATTTTCAAGAATTTTCAAGCTAATAGGTCATTTCATGGAGGAAATTGCTTTTCCCAATGGAATCTTTATAGTTCATCCCTAACCTCCTAAGAAAGTTGCCTAAAGGTGGCTTCATTAGTAGGTGACACAGGTTCGATCACAATCCACACTCCTTTATGCACATCTCTAAAGGTCTTATTGTTGTACTTCTAGTGTTGGTTGTCCTCCAAGGAAATTGCAAGGTGAATTAGCTCTTCTCCATGAGTAGGCCTTCCCACAATCCTGGCATAAATGAGAAATTAAAACAAAAAGCAGGAAGAATAAAGAGATATGTATGGGGGAGACAGATCAAGGAGAGTATGAGTGAGCGTATCATATCATATAATATATATATATATTATATATATATATATTATAGAGAGAGAGAGAGAAGAAGAGAGAGAGAGAGAGAGAGAGAGAGAGCCCTTTATCCTCCACCACTCTCCCACTCTCTCTATTGCATGCTCACTCACTCTCTTCCCTCTCTCCCTCTTCCCTCTTTCTCTCCCATCCTTCCCCACTTCCCCCTCTCTCCCTTCCCCACTATATCCCCTTCTCCTCTTCACCTCTCTCTCCTTTTTCCCTCTCTCTCTCTACCCCTCCCTCTCTCTCCCCATGCCTCTCTCTCCCCATGCCTCTCTCTCCCCCTTGCCTCTCTCTCTCTCTATGCCCTCCAACTCTATCTCCTTCTATCTCACTTTACATCACTCTCTCCACCGCACTCCTTTTATCTCCCACCATCACTCTCTCTATCATTCATTCTTCCTCTCTTTCACCCCTCCTCTCTCTCTCTTCCTCCCTTCATCCATCCTTCAGAACAAAACCAATCCAATTTTATCTATTTCTCCTTCTATCCCTCATTATCTCTTCTCTCCTTCTCTCTCATCCCCCTCTATCTCTCTTATTCACTCTCTCCCCCCATCCATCTTTGTCTCTATCTCCCTCTTTCTCTTCTTCCCCCTTTTCCTCCCACAATCCCTCACTATCTCTCTCCCTCTCTTTCCCTCATCAATATCTCTCTATCTCTCTATATCTCTTGTTTTCCCTCTCTTTCCCTATTTTATCTCTTTCTCCATCTTCTTCTTCTTCTCTCTCTCTCTCTCTCTCTCTCTCTCTCTCTCTCTCTCTCTCTCTCTCTCTCTCTCTCTCACACACACACACACACACAACCCCCTCTATCTCTCCATATATATCTTTGTCCCCCATCTAACTCTGTCTCTATTTTAATCTGGCGCTTCATCATTTTTTTTCAGCATTGATTAAAATGACTATAATTCACACAATATATATAAGTGAGAATTGAATTCAATCATATCAAAACTAATGGTGTCACATGTTCCAAAATTTACAATTGGTCATTTAACACTTCCTCCTTTTGATGTTTCCTCTCCAATATTTGGACATGAGTAGAGAGGTTGTTGGGTCATCATGGTAATGCCCATAGACATGCTAGGGTCTACACACATGGGCATGCCAAAAAAGATTTATTATTCACTCACCTTGGATTACTTAGTTGATAATGTCTATAATAATAATAACTACAAGTTTTATTTTTTAGACCTTGTCTAGTACATTTTTATTTATTGTTTGATAAATAAATATTATTTATATAACTTTGAATTTAGAAATAGTATTCTTTTGTAGCATTACATTACAAAGGACTTGCTTCAGGGGAATGAGCTATGCTAGGGTTTCAACCTACCTTTTTTGAAAAAAATTCTACAACAACAATCCTTTCAACCTTAGGCGTAACTTCCAATTAGTGATCTCTTCCTAATCATATGAGTGAGACAACTGGGAGGGACGAGATCCCCTCCTATCATAATGTTGTAGCTAGGGAATAAAAAAGAAAGGGAGGATATTTAGCAGTGACCAATGATGAGGGCGGAAACAATGGAAATCCAGTAATGGGGGTATAGTGGCAAGCACGAATCAGGGGGCAATGTTTGTCACGAGCAGCTAAAAAACCAAGATTTTTTATCCCAAGAAATAAAATTGAAATTATCATAAGTTTATGAAGTATTGTTCCCTGATCTACAAATTTATGGGCATTTAGCCTTCAGAGAGAGATCTCATCAAATGGATACAGCTAAAATGGCAACTGAAATGGCATATTGACCTAAACCTGGGTATTATAGGCTTCTTTATAGTGATATTCACTAGCCTGGAGAATAAGGAGAGGGTTTTTGAAAATGGGCCCTATTTCTTTTATAATGTCAGTCTCTTTATGAGTTATTGGGAAGAATTTTATAACCCGGATTAGGAAAAATTTATGGCAGCCCCAGTATGGGTGACGTTAGTCGCTCTTCCAATGGATTTCTGGGATCCAGAAATATTGGAAGGAATTGGTAACTCCATTGGAAGATTCATTAAAGTAGTTGACTCCACTCAACGAGGTCGCTACACTTTATATGCACAAATCTACGTCTATATGAACATCGCTAAACCCCTTCTAGAATTCATTAAGCTAGAATATCAAGATGAGGTATGGAAGTGTTGAAGCCCCAAAAATCGGGTCTACAACAAGGGGGATAAACACCCGATCCGGACCTTGAAAGCAACTCCTTTTCCGTTTGGGATAGTGGCTCCGACTGGGGGTAATGGGACCAATTTCCCAATTTGTTTGTGATGATGCTAAGGGATGATGATTTCCTTCCTAAAAGTTTCTAAAGAGAATGCTTTTAATCTAAATCTAATCTAACACATGCAATTTTATTCTAATGAACGGAAACATCTAATTCTAAAAAACTATCCCGATATTAACTCTTCACTTATGTGATCTAAAATAGTTTCCAACAACAATTGGTAATAAAGATTATCCAATTGCTACGAGAAAAGAATCCATTAAAAGTAAATTGTTTCATATAACAAATTAGCCGAAACAATTATGATAAGAATATCGCATAATAAGTTATTCATACACTCAGCATAAAAACAATAGTTACCACCATACAAAAGTGCAAAAATGATAACTGAACATTCAGGCCTTTATATATAAACAAATGAAAATAACATATCACTTGATGCATAAGCAGAAATCATTAAGAGATAAAAGTACCATTAATAATATGCCCTACTCATGAGCTTTAGCAATATAGATTTATCTTCTCATAATTCAATATCTACTAAGAGTACAGAAGTGCATTTCAATAGCAGACATTAAACACAGATATAAATAAATCTCGTTCCATTCATTTATCAAAACCTCCTCAGCGGGACAAAAGTGCATGTTCTGAAGCATTGTTTTTGATAAATTTCTGGACCCTTCTATAAATACATGAGAGGGGTTTAAACACTACTAACTAAAGACTAAAAATAATTATTACAAAAAAATAGGAGGAGGTTTAAATGACCATCCTCATCTAAAGCAAAAATAAATTGAAATTAAATTGAAACTGTATCTAAAGATCAAATATGCATCTGTTCTCTTAAGTCGCAAGTATCCAACATCGGCTTCAAGAGTGTCGGTTGGCCAACATCCAATTTTAATTTTCCTATGAAAACGAAATCAGCAAGCGCTGGTGCTATCTTCTCGGCGGAATTTGTAAGGCACTTCAGAGTCATACACTGATTGTGTGGTTTCACCAAATATTGCCAGTAAGTGTCCCATTTTAACTTAGTTAACTTTTTGATTGACTCTGCCTTTTCTTCAGCTTTCTGTCTCCAACTCGTTTGTAGTTGCTGCGTTTTTGGGAGAAATCCTGGAGCCGTTTTCCATATTAGGTTGGCTCTGTGCAGATTTTAATTGACATAGTCAATGATATTGCTTGTTGTTGTCGTTGTTTCTTCCGCTGCATGTTCTACTTTGTTTATCTGTGCATCTCATTTATTAAACAACATTTCTTTGTGGGATTCATTGATCTTGGGAAACCCTGCTTTCTTGCCTTCCTCTGATTCCTGCCAATTCAAATAGTCAGAAACTTTCTTATAAATTAAATCATAATCAAGTCGCAAATCTACGACTTGACTTGTGATATTGTCACTCATTTCGCAATGAGAGTTCCATTGCGATATTCTTTGGCAAATCGTTTCCTGTTGTTGCAAGAGTTGATCATTCAAGGCAAGGGCTTCTGTGACAAATTCTGCAACTTTAGGGTCATCTTTGTGCATTTCTAACATGGCCTGTAAATGTTGTTCTTTTTCGGCTAGACTGCTTTGATAACCCAGCTGCATTTGCTGAAAGTCCTGTTGTAACTTTACCAATTTTTCTTCTGCTTCCCCACTAACGCTAGCCCGCTGTAACTGTTGCTACAAAAATAGGATTTTATCGTCTTTATCTTTAAGCAATAGTTGAACTTCGGATTCTTTGTCAATAGTAGCAGAAGCATAAGCTCCTGTGATTTGGGACAATCTAGTCAGGTTCTCTGTTGGATCAGTGGTAGGGTCTTGCCAAAGGACATCCAACGGCTCTGCTTCAGGTGAGAGCATGTTGTCTAGTTTTTGCTTCTTTCTCTGCCTCCTCACCACAGCTTTGTGCTGCAAACTAGAAAACACATATAGAGGAGGGATTTCCTCTATCTTTAGTATAATTCAGATGACGGAGCTATGGGAATGTTCTCAGTTTTTGGAGCATTGACAACTGTTTCAATCACCATTTCTGTGGTTGTTTGTGCTGGATTATTTGGTGTCTCTACATTTTGCCCCTCCATGTTGATCAATTCATTAAATTTTTCCCATTCTTTCTCCAGCTCTGTTCTTAATGGCTTTGTTGGCTGGATGAGGAGAGCGGGAATTTCCTCCTGTTTCGGCGACAACACTTGTTGCTCAGGATTCTTCTTGCATTGGGCAGTATCACTGACTGATCCTTCACTCTTATTGTGATCACTCTCTAACCATCTAAACCTTTTTGGCGATTGTCTTTCAGACTTAGATTTAGACTTGTCCTGCCCCGAGATTCCACTCATGCTAATGCTAGGAGTGGGTTCCCTTATTGGTTCTACACGCAATTTGTCCAATGGGACTTTTGCCAATCTTCCTTCTCTGTAGAGTTTAAACTCTTGGAGTTCTACTGGGCCAAATTTGATTTGGGCCATGTGTAAGATGTCTCTGAGTGTGCTCTTCTACAGGAAAACATCGTCGAAGAGATCATCTTCCTTAGTGAACACCTTTATTTTAACTATCGTGGTAAAATTCTTTATCACGTCAAAGGGATCAAACTGTCTCCCTGGGAACGTAGGCAATCGTAGACTCAAAATGTTGTCTACTTCCCTGAAAGCGTGACCTAGATCAAACAATGCAAAAGCTCCACAGACCATAGGGAATTATGGCCAGATTTCCTTTTTCTGTCCTTAAGTTCTCTGCTCATTCCCCCAACCCCACAGGTTTGGTAGGCTATTACCCAGGCCATCAATTTGTCAGGAACATACAAGGGAAGTATATGAGGAGAGGCAATGCTTCCGAATACTCTGATATAAGTGAAACATTCTTCTCCAAATCATCTTCCCACAGGGAGAATACCAATTTCGGCTTCACGAGAAAATATTGGGGCATCTGTATTACACAACATCTTGTGAATGGGTAGCATAACTTCATGGCATATCTTATAAAAATATGGGGTGAACTTAGAATCCCACAGTTCCTTATGGTAGACTTGAATGGGTAAGGGATTCTGTACCGTCCATTTCCAACCCATGAGAGAAAATTTAGAAACAAAACAAATAGCATCCATGACATAGGTAGCTAGAAAGAAGTGAGGATAAAACCTCTGAGCAAAACTCCTTTTAGTCCAATAATTCCAAATAGCAGAGGCTAAGTTATCAGACAATATTTGGGCCCAGTCCATTATAGTGGCGTTGGTGGCCGCATCCAGTAGGGGTAGCCACTCCGATGAAAACTTATTGATATCAGGTTTTCCAAATAGCCTACATAACATTGCAACAGTGAAACAATACGGAGAAGAGAGGGAACTAGTGCTGTACATACCATTTTTGTCCTTCTTTAACAACTCTTCCTTCGCTGACCAGCTTTTGGTGCATTCCCCCAAATCTTTGTTCTCCTGGGCGAATTTCTCCACGAACTGTTTGTTATAGCTAGTCTGCGGCTCTGGCAAATGATACATGCATCTTAAATTTTGTGGGGTAAATGACCCTATAACTTCCTGGTTCCGCGTCTTGAATTTCCTGTCTGTTATCTCAGCATGGTCTATCACCCATTTGACCATATTTGTATAGGGAAGTATTTTTGGCCTTGCTGTGATACGGTGCAGGAATGAGCATGCAAGCTCTGTAAGTGATGCTTCGGATGACCCACGTCCATATGACGTAGCTGTAACCTCCATGACTCTCGGGTTTTCTTCCTCCGACAGTGTAGATATGCCTTCCCAAGTAGACATCCCTGCTTCTTTGGTACAGGTGGTGTCCGTGAAGAATGGAATCATCTCTGATTTTTCAAATACCGGAGCTTTTCCTTTCTTCCCCATCATGCTCTGTGCACTGCTCTGTGTATTGTTCTGCGTACCACTCCTGTAAGTTCACAAGTAGAGAACTAAGACACAATAAGAAAGATAACGAATGATGGTAAATAATAAGGTGACGGGAAAGCTCTTAATTTTAAAATCACATCAAATATATCACCTTGTGTGAAATAACCCTTTTGCACAGATCTAAATCATTTCTCATAAATAACCATCAATAAACCACTAAGTTGACATTAATGCCCATAACCCAGTATTGGACGACGAGAAATATTTCATCGAACTATGAGCCCTTTTGATATGCGATAAAGCGATTTTGTGATTTGCTTCGCAATATCGCTAATCCTTTTTTGTTAACAACCATTTGCTTCATTATGTGACTGCGAGATGCTTTATCGCATTTCGCAATATCGGGACGTTATTATCTTAGGTGGCGTTGCGATATATGTGATCTCTGATATGCGATGAATCTGTGTGGCTCGCGATCTCACATCATCGCGTTTTCGCAATTCTGAAAGTTTCTTTATATATGATGCCCTCCGTTACCCTTTTGTGATGCGATTTTCATCATTAAGAGAAGGATTTTATTTGAGACTTTTCATAATACTTAAGACTTTGCATTTGCAGATGTTTTTACTAGCTTTTATGGTAACGTTGTAATTCTTTATAAGGAAGCTTTAATACTTAAATTTAAATGTGCACAAAGCGAGGAAAGATAAGAATCTTAAGTTTATGATAGTGTGTTTTATTAAAAGGGAATTCTAAGCGCTAGTTTTGTATTTTAGAAGGGTCCCCATTTATTTAGTGTTATTACTAATACTAAATAAAAAGGGGGGTTGCGGCTGGCAACAATAGGAAGCAGCCCCTAGACTATGAGCACATCTTGTTTCGTTGTCAAGAATGCCATGAATATGGACATTTGTTTAAAGATTTCCGTTTGAATCAAATGGGATCAACATATCAGGAAAACCTCAAGGAAACTCCCAAGCACCAGGATGATCAAGAGGGTTTTCAAGAGGTCACCCTAAGAAATAGGAATGCAAAGTCATCGCTGACATATACTCAAAAAATGCAGTGAAAGAGTCAAGTCCATAGAAACAGATATGAAGTATTGATGGAAGATGGCGACAATCCAAGGGATCTAGGCCAACAGACTAAGGCTAAAAATGTTAGGGTTCCACCCAAAGGAATCAATAAACCTAAAAGGGAATCTGAGGAAGACCCCACAGAACAGGAGGACAATGAAAGTCCAAAGGACCGGGAAAACATGGATCGATGGAACAAGAGAGGAGCTGAGTACAAAGGAACAAGTTCTTAAGAGGATTTTGAAAGAATGGAGGAACCTATATGAAATATTCTTACCAGAAGACCAAATTTTTATTATAGAGATACTTTCCAAAAATATCAATCCAAGAAAATCCAACTTTCATCAGGCCAACCAAAGCACCTCGGATCTCAACCAGGTAATGGCCCAGATCAAGACGCATAATGGAAAGGGGGAAATAAACGAGGTCAGAAGAGTTTGTAGGAATCAATCCAGATGGTTGGGAACCTGCTAGTAAATTCAAGAAAGGTGGTACTACTTTCAGTGGTATTCCACCAAAACTGTTCTTGGGCGAGGCTGCACGAGGAAACGCATTGTCTTGGTTTGGGTGAGGGCGCGGGAAGAGGAGCACCCGCTGGACGAAGAGAAGGGTGTGCATAGGTGTGGCGCCCGGCTTTGTGCGACGACTTGGCACGGGTTCTTGGGTGACTCGGGGAGCGCCCGCCCGTCGTGCAAGTGTGCACGAAGGTGAGTTGGTCGACACGGTGAGAGCGTGCGGATGGGCGGCCGGGTGAGGGCGCGCCGTGCATGGCGGAACGGTGGAGACGAAGGTTGGAACCAGAGGTCGTAGAGTTGGGCAGGTGGTACTACGTTTTGTTTCACACGATTTGGGCGTTTGTCAAGGTTTGGCAAGTGGGACTGCATGTGGGCAGGTATACACGGTTTGGGCATCTGTGGACCAAACGAAGTGTGAACCGGGGAAGACGTGTGACAAGGCGAATGACGGGTTGGTGAGTCGTGTGGCGACCGTGCGGAGGTGCCGACGAGCTGGGCAACCGAGTTTGCCAAAGTTGGAAATTTGGCTAAGTATAAATTTGGAGTTTCCCAAGGACTTAGTCTATACTAAAAGTGGAAAATTGTATATATATAGATATCAGGCAGACTCATATTGCAGGGAGTTGCCCCTCCCTTTATAATCTTGTGCATTTTTCTTGTATAATGCTGTTGATAATGAATGTGTATGGGTGTTCATTGGTATAAAGGAAACATAATAATACTTGGTAACGAAAATAAAACTAAGTACGGAATGTTAAGGCGTAGTCTACAATCAGAAGTATTGGTGAAAAGAAAACGGTTGGTAGTGCCGCACCTCGCCTAGCACGGTTGGAAGACTACCGTAGGATTGGGGGTGTGACAGTTGGTATCAGAGCAAGGTTGCTCGTAGCTGAACGACAAGGCATGGCAGGTTTGGAAGAATGCAAAGGGAAGCTCTTGCTTACCTTATACAGGTTGAAGCAGATGAAAGAAGAGAATCCATGGATTCGAGAGAAGCTTGCAGTCTTGGAAAAGAATGTTGAAGACGATCTTCTTCAACTTGGATGGACAATGGAGTAAGATGAAGTTGCAGATTGTACTGACAAGGAAGAGGAATCCGTGATAGTTGAAGATGTTGCAGACATGACTGTGAATGAGGATGAACTTGAGGTTGATCAAGTTGGACCAGGATCGTGCAGTTTGCAGACGTGGATGGATGAGGATACTCCCATGGAGGAACCTCATGATGACGATGATGGTGATGTAAGTACATTTGATACTTGTGTTTCACTTGAGCATTTGGTAGATGGACCGTGTGCAGGGAAGGGCAAAATTAGCTTGCCGATGCTAGGGAGCATCTTACCATGGATGACTATGACGAGAACTTGTATGGAGAAGCAAGGGTTGTTGATTGTTGCAGGACTTGTTGGGGTTGTTTGTGACCTTATGGTAGAAGGTACAAAGGCCCGTGACAAGGGAGGAACATGATGATCGTTGCAGAGGATTGGGTCATGCTTTAGCCACATGGAGAATTGGGTAAGTGCCCGGCATGACTCATGGACAGATTGGAGGGCACACACTTGGGTGGAGTTCTCATGGCCGAGACCAAGAGAAAGTCTTGGTGGAACCTTCAGTGGGGAGCTATGATGGAAGGGACTCGTGATGACGATGATTTGGTTGGGTGACCGAGTTCACTAGACCGAAGATTGCAGACTTGGATGAGGATGACCGATTGTTGTAATGGGTCTACTTGGTTGGACTACATGGCAACTTAGTCATGGACATCAGGTTGGAGACATGGAGCATGGCAGTCTTATGCAGGGACATTATGCGGGAGCACTTGTAGAGGTGTCACTTATGGGCATCCAATGAGGAGTGCCAAGGCAGTGTTGTTGTGCAGGTGGATTTGCTAGTGTGACATGGAGATGTTTTACTTATGAGCCGATGGAGAGGTTGTGCACTTATGTACAACAAGGCCATGGACTTGGATGGAGTTGTGAG
>APFE030820700.1:33820-53643 GCA_000404065.3 Pinus taeda | reverse complement strand
GTCGAGCGAGTGTTAAGGAAGCCAAAGCTCAAGCGAGCGAGGAGGAAGCCAAAGAGCCATTGAGTAAGCGGAAACGGATGGAAAAAGGCATGAGAATGTATAAAACAGTAAAAATAGAGAACTGTTGTTGCTGTTGGTGTGGTGAAGAACCAGAGTGTGAGGTAGTAGAAGCAGCAGAGGCTGTAGAGGCAATAGAAGTAGCAGAGGCTGTAGAGGCAGTAGAAGTAGCAGAGGCATGAGAGTAGGAGTGAGACAACCTCAGCTGAATAGTGTGCAACAACATACCTGTTTATACCAAGGTTGGGTTGGAGCCCAAGAGGTTGGAACCTCAGAACTGAACTGGATTGAAGTCATTGGGGGTAGGTGCTCCTAAGTGCAGAACCACTGCAAAACAGAGTTGGTTCTCTGGAGGTTGGAGCCTCACTGAAGTCCAAGTTGGAGCTTGGCAATTATTCACAATCAGATTTATACTTATATTGTATTTATTTCATTGCACTGTCTTGAGTTTTAATAAAAACATTAATTTCAACTGTTGATTTCTGTGTTCTATGTATACATACACATATCTATATATGTTGTTGGCAATCACTAGAACAATTTAAAAATAAATAAATAAATAATAAGAAATACTCATTCACCCCCCTCTCAGTATATAGTTACCATTTTCCAATTCCTTAGGCATGGTCAAAGGAATACTGATATGAACATCAAACCACAACGGATGCAATCATTTCAGAAGAAAACATTAACACAATTAATCTATTTATGAATAATTGTCACATGCCAATTTCTACCGTGAATGGGTCCTAGAATTATTACCCACTAGACATGCTTCTATAGTTAGCTTCGCACTAGAATGCAACCTACATAATAAATCCGTCATTCCATAATAGAGAAAAATTCAACCATCATTATATCTGAAATAACTGATTTTAATCTCATAACATGTAAGGATTAACACAAAACACATACCATGCAAGTGAATTTCATGAGATAGGATGGAAGCATCATTAAATCTATTAAGACATAAGCATATACTATTCACCAAGCATTCTCATGGCGAAGAAAACTTAAGAACTCTTCTCATAAACAAACTAGAGCTATAACATAGGGAGAGTAAGAATCATCATACAACCATTTCACACATCTGACACCAACTAAAACCTCACTTGGAATGAGGAGCACCACCACCGAGTCATGAATCACCTCTGATTCCCCCTGAGCCAAAGATCTTGCCAAGGATAAATTTATCTTCAATTGATCAGTGCACTGGGTATTTAACAGCGTCTTTCATAATTTAGTTGTCATTAGCGGTGTCCTGCTTTTATAGAGTTTTCCATTTGCCTAGTTCTCTTTTGGAAAAACTTGTCTTTATCTCCCACGAAGCTTTTCCTCATAAAATCTTGCCTTTATCTCCCGCAAAGATTTTACGTCCAATGGAGGTTGGAGCCTCACTGAATGTACTTGGTGCATTTGACAACCCAAAAGGCATCACTCTCCATTCATATAATCCTTCATTGGTATTAAAAGCGGTTTTCCACTCATCCCCTTCTCTTATCCTTATCTGATGATACCCACTTTTAAGATCTAATTTTGAAAAATATTTTGCGCCAGACAAGCAATTCATTTTTTCTTCAATTCTGGGTAGCAGAAATCTGTACCTAATTGTGATCTTATTAATGGCTCTTGAACCTGTACACATTCTCCAGCCTCCATCTTTCTTTGGGCTCAGCACTGTTGGCACCGCACAAGGACTCAAGCTTTCTTTGATCAATCCCTTGTCAAGTAATTCTTGCACCTATTTCTTAACTTCTTCATTTTCTGCAGGAGTCATTCTATATGCTACTTTGTTAGGTAGGCTTGCTCCAAGAATCAAATATATATGATTCTTGATTCTTCGAATGGGCGGTAATTCATTAGGCAAATCATCAACAATAATATCATAATATTTCTCCAACATTTCTTGAATTTCAATAGGTAAATTAGAAACTTTAGTGGAAGTCATGATTACCTTGGGCTTGCAAATTACAGCAAAATTTACCTCATTTTCTTCCATCTGCTTCAGGTATTCCTTTCCTCCAAGTAACAAAGTTTTTGGATCAGTCTTCTGTCCCGATCCATCTTCTTCTTGCAGAGGCAGCAACGTATGATTGACACCATCCTTTCCAAACTTGTAGGTGTTTCTCTTCCCATCATGTATGGCTCCTCTATCATATTGCCAAGGTCTTCCAAGCAATATGTGACACATGTCCATATCACAAACAATTTTATCTTTGTACTTGCCCACTTGAAATTCCACTTCACACTATTCACTTACCAATAGTTGATGTCCCTTTTGCAACCATGACACTTTATAAGGTGTTGGATGCTTCATTATCTTCAGCCTCAATTTCTCCACTACTTCTGTAGAAACCAAATTATCAGTGCTGCCACTATCAATGATCATCTGGCAACATTTCCCTTGGACTTTGCACACTGTCCTGAATAAAGTCTTCCTTTGTGGCGGTTCAACCATCTCCTTTGCTGGCTTAAGCAAAACTTTATTAAGTACTAGAGACTCTCCTCTTTCTGGTGTGTTTTCTTCTTCTGGTACTGCTGCCACTGGTGTCTCTCCCTCAACTGGAGCAACAACTGCATTTCTCTGCTTTATTTCTGCATTCTCTGGGTAGTCAAAAGCTCTGTGTCCTAGCTTATTACATCTGTAACATCTTATTTCTCTGCCTCTTCCTCTGCCTCCTCTTCCTCTAGAAAAACTCCCTCTGCCTCTTGCATCACCTCCCGTGGGTGCATGTTGGGTTGAGCTACCGCTAGCTCCATCTTTAGGTGTTGTAGATCTTCCTCTACCACCTTGACTTCCTTTCCCTCTGAAAGTCCCTCTCCCTCTGGCAGAATACTTCCTCATGAGTTTTTCTTCAGCTTTCAGTGCTATCTGATAAGCTTCCTCTACCGTTTTTGGAGACAACAAACTTATCTCATCCTGAGGCCATTCATATACCTAGCTACCTTCTCATCTGTGTCTTGGGCTTCTCCAGCTCTTATACTCACCTTATAGAACTCTTCTGTGTATTCTTTTACTGTCAAAGCTCTCTGTCTAAGATTTTGCATTTGTCTAAACAATGTCTGCTGATAGTTACTGGGAAAAAATTTACCTTTTAACTTTGCTACCATTCTGCTCCAATTCTTGATTGGCTGCTTACCCAGTCTTCTCCTTTCCGCCTGCACACCATCCCACCAGAGTGTTGCATGGTCTTTTAATTTGGTGACAGCAAACTTTACTTTCTTCTCATCTTCCATTTCTTCATAATCGAAGAATTTCTCCATGCTATTAATCCAGCCGATTAATTCTTCTGGATTCAGTCCTCCTTGGTATATCGGCACTAATTGGTTCCATGGCCTGGCTGTGGATTTCAACACTGACCGAAAGAACCTCATCTCAGGAGTAACCTGTACTGCTTCCTCCTCTGTAGCTTCAACTTCGGGCTCACTGACATCTCCATCATCTATGTTTTTGTCTGAGGTTAACGCATCCAATCTAGCTCGCAGCTCTTCTATGTTTTCCATTATTTCAACATTTGCAACAGGCCGTCCTCTTCCACCACGTCCTCGTCCTCTTCCAACTCTGAAAGCCATCCTTCTCCTGCTCCTGAGATTCAATTCAATGTCAGTTGCTGGCTCTGATACCACTAATAATGGCGAGGGTGCAGACGTTAGGGATAGTCTCTCCAATTTGGCTGCAATTTCCTCAATATCCACCTCTCTTTCCCTTGTATTGCCTTCAAGTGTATCAGTCATTAAACTGATAGCTTCATTCCTTTTCCAACGAGCCACAACCTTTCTAATTTATAACCAAAGGCAACAAATTTAAAAACTTTACGTAGCCTTTACAAAGGATTATACATCTATTATCATTGGCGTCCTTTTTAAGGAAAGATTTATGCTACAAATTATACAACAACCATTCCATAGTTTCATTCTAATACCATGATACCTTGAATACCAATGAATTCCCACCACAGAGCTCAGATCATCCGAATGGACTGAATCAGTTGTGACATATACAACAACGAACAATATTTGAATATAAGTGATTTATAGAACGCTCACTCAGCAGACAGCACGTTCTTCGAGCCAGTCGTTGTGAGGAATCTGGTCACCACGCTCTTTCCGCCTGTGGTTGACAGCCCTCTCCACGTAAACAGTTAAGAAACACTAATGAAAACACACAGCGCTCATTTTATTTTGTATGCATTTCAAACTTCGACCAAAAGAAAACAAAGAAATAGGCATGCATATACAGCCACACATATAACTCTGTATTCAACCAAAGAATAAGGGAAAAGCCACTCAGGTAAGGCGTATAATGGTTCATACTTCAATCGCTGGAGAATACGCTGATGTCCAACCTATACCGTATGTTGTTGCCCAATATATTTTAATACAGAATTAAATATATATCACATGAAATTCAATTAAACACCATGTTAAAATTGCGGCAATTCTAAGTATTACAGCGACTTCACAAATTCATATGAACAAAATAGCATTTAGTTTCTTTCTCAAAATGTGAGAGAAGGTTTTCATAATCACACTTCCGCCACCGCGTCTCTCTACCCAGCTTGGCGGCCAAAGTCTTTTTTTATTCATATGGATAAGCTTACCTATTACAAAAGCTGACTTTTACATAGTAATGTAAGGCTTTTTACCACCATTCTATCTGTGAAAAGATAGTATGTTTTATTATCTACTTTTATGCTATTTTTAACTAGAAAAGATGGCATGCTTTATTCTCTACCCTGTTCCTATTTTTAACTAAAAAAAACATAGAAACTGCAGGCAAAAGGATCCCACTCCTTGCATGTAGATTTTTTTTTTTTTTTTTTTTTTTTTTGGAATAAATCGGAAGACTTTCCCTCTGAGTTCACATGGATTCCCCACTCTGGCTTTGTAGATTTTTTTTTTTTTTTTGAATAAATCGGAAGACTTTTCCCCTCTAAGTCACATGCTCCTGCATCATCAATGAAATAAAGAGTTTAAAGAAAACATAATGGCATTTTTGACATGTTATTTGAAAAAGAAATAAAATTGCAAGAAAATATACATTAAATTATAAAAACCAATATGCATTAAATTATATTCACTAAAATATGTAGTTATCCAAGGCTGAAAGTGAAAAACATGCTAGGTTAAAAGATGAGTGAAAACATTTAAATGATTGTTTACAATGCTACTCACCAACTTTTTTTACATCGTGCATAAAACTAACATCATTCATAGACTCTGTCTAGAACCGTTGAAAAGATTACGATTACCTCAAGAATTTTGATATATATATATACATATATATATATAATTGAAAATGAGAATAAGTATATTATGGTGCAAAAAAACTAATTTCTGACAACATCAAATACACTTCAACATGCCATCCCACACCATTAATGTGCATTGCCAACTTAGTGTGTCATTAATGTGGATTACCCACTTAAATTGAAGAATTTAGAATACTGGAATGTGTACATTTCCACATAATTGATTCTATATTCATAAGAATTGTATAGATTTTAGCTTTAGGTTAAATTTGTAAGTACTCATAGAATAATAAGATTAGTATTTTTCATTAGCAAAAGTTGAGTTTTGGAAATCAAGACAATTATGTTAAATTTAAATATATTAGTATGTTCTACGATATTAAATTTTATTAGATTTTATATAATTAGTATTTAGGATTGTTAGCATAATTTAGATATTTACAAAAGTATAAATAATATAAATATAATTTAAGAAATAATATTATAATATAGATATTTATTTTGGAGTTGTAATATTGTTATAATATAAATATGTATATTTATATTTTGTAAGGATTTTTTTGAATAGCTAGGATTTATGGTAATAATATTAAAAAAAGATAAAAAAAATCTAAATTTAACCTAGATACTTACCTTTTTTTCAAGAGGTCCACCCAAGGTTCAAGTAGGTCGATACAAATTATTGGATGAAATTTTCCGAAAGAAAAAATGGGCATCTCTAGTGTTTAAGTGTGTGGAGCTAGGCAATTCTCACAAAATAAGGTGACTAGACATCTCTAAGTAAAATGTTTGGTTCATTTAAGATTTTAAAAGTAGGCAATTCTCACAAAAGAAGGTGCCTAGACATGTCTAAGTAAAATGTTTGGTTCATTTAAGATTTTAAAAGTAATTTGTTCTGACTTTCTTTTTATTTTGCAGTTATGTTTTACTCTTCACATTTCTTCCACCGAATTCCATGAAGTTAATGGAAAAGAAATGCTTACAAAGAAGATTGCACAGGATGCAACGACTTTTATGATGCTTTGTCAATTTGAAAAGAAAGGATAATTTCCCCTGGATGTAGCAGCTTCAACTATGCTTATTGAATTGCAAAAGCATTTTCAATGGAAAGAACTTTTAGGACTTGGCTCTTATCAAATTTCCAAAGATTTAATTTAAATGAAAGTATATAAATTAGTTTCCTAGACTTTAATAATAAGTGCTTCTAGTTTATGTCCAGGTTTTGTATGCAATGAGTTGTAATTACTTATCTTTATAAGCTAGTTAAATTCAACTCCATATGTTATGCCTTATGTGTAATTATTTACAACCATTGGTATATATCAAATATGCAATTATTATTTTCCTTATTCATGTTTCCTATTTATAGTTTAGCACGTACTTATTGATTGATTTTATGTACATTTTGGTTGGCTATTCTAATTCAATTATACTCTATGATGTTTATTTTTGTATGAAATCTCCTAATGCAATGATGTTTGTACGATACGCACAAAGTCAAATTAATTCACTTGGTAATTCCAAAGTCAAAAAATTGCAGGATCTTTTTGTAACTAAATTCTATGACAGTGGTTATTAACGATAACAGGATCTTTTTGTAACTAAATTCTATGACAGTTTGATTAACTGCAAAATCAACTGAAATGGAAGGATATAAAAACGAAAATGTAACAGAGAAAAGGGGTTCAGTAATTGCAGAAGAAGAGAAATAAAAATGAACAAGCTATAAGCAGATAGCATTCAAAACTATTGTCCATCTGTATACATTTCTACTGTTCATCCTAATATCAATATTTCATTATAGTTTGATAAAGTACCATATTGAGAATGTCTGTATAATGTACTGTCCTATATCCTGAATACGAACATACAATTAATCACCAAGCATTGGACTTGTTTTCCGCACACAGTCAAACAACGACCGAGAGGCATAATTACCCGAAGTCCGAGAAGAGAAATTGTACACAGGAGACAACCACGGGCAAACATTTGTTCCCAGAAAAACGACCACAGAACAGAGGCAGAAAAATGACCATAGAACAGAGGTAACATTGCTGTGTAATATTCATAAAATTCCATTGAAAAATCGAAAGTCATCGATAAAGTTTACTATCTATCATTGTCAAATACAATACATGCGCATACAAAGGATTTCATTTCCACAAACAACATAATGTTAAATGTATGACTGAAGTGGCGTCATAAGCCAAAACCCTGGACGAGGGTTTAACCATAACATCAACGACCATTTGAACTTATCAACCCTTACATAACATCGACTGAGAAAGACATAGCAAGAGAAAATTACATACAACGACCAAGAACCACAGATAATCCTACAGCGACCATGGTCACCGACCGTTCGAAGAGACAAAAAAAAATATTGAGGATTCAGGCCTACCGAGAACCAATTTACTGTGTTAACAGAGACTGGAGGACTCGCGTACCCAGATTGCCACCAACGACCTGTAACCAGTGACAACAACCGAGTTACAAGTGCAAAAGGGGAAAGCCCTTCAAGGAAATACACCATTGCATGTGGAGAACTAAAAACACTAGAATACCTGAGTAAGCTGAGTCGAGGTTAGCCACAACAATGTCCCTAACAAGTTGTATAACTGGAGACAGAAGTAGCCAGGAGGGTAAGTCACAGTAAAAGAAGCAGAACAAAATTGAAGCAGGGACGAGAGTTAATACCTATTCGAGTCGATGAACAATCGCCAATGTGGTCCTATGCTCAGGACAAACACCAATGCCACAGAATGAAAACCTAGAATAACAGTAGGAGTGAGGATTGAACCCAGATTCGGGCCAAGAAACAACAGGAGCTCGGAAAGCAAAATTAAACCGCAACACATATCCAGAATCACAACAAAATGAGAGAAAAGTCTACCATAAACCCTGATCGAACCATGAATGCATATTCGCATACCACAAGAAAAATACAGTGAGCACAAAACACCAGAAATTGTTTACAGAACATGCGCATGCATAAGGAGAATAACCAACAAGAGTTACCAGGTTCGAACCCACATTTCAGAGTCAAGCAACAATAACATTCGAGCAACATTTCCCTTAAGCTCACAGGCAAACCGAGCGGAGGAGAGTTCGCGCACCATTGTCAACAGAAGGTAACCAACACTCACCATTGCAAACAAGACAGCGTTCCACAGAGAGAACCTAAGAAACCCTCACGAATACTCTCAGTGCGAAAGAACAATCCCAAATAACCCACAAGGATCGGTGGTTTAGGCACGAAGAACAAGCGAAGGTAAGATCGAGGCGAGAGGACAATTCATTAATTGCCAACATTAAACTCACAGCTACCAACCACAGCAAAAATCCCGCAGACGATCTCCATGCAAGGGAACGGGAGATATTTTGTTGACACGTTTTCACATTCAGACGTGTAAAAGCGTGGGCCATTGGGCTGGGTTACACCAGAGTGGTATCAGAGCATAGTTGAGTAGATTGAGAAAAACGGACGTAGGATGATGAGGACGAGGCCGAGGTGCTCGTAGATGAAGCATTACGAGAAGAAATCAGAGTTCTTACTGCTCGTTTGGAAGCATTAGAGGCAGGTAGGCAAAGAGATCTAGAAATGGGCGATGTAAGTGAAGAGGGAGTAGAAGTGGTAGCAGATGGACCTGAAGGTGAATCAGGAGAGGTGAAATTGCTTAAGTCTGTTTTACTATCAAACAGTAGACCTAAACCAGAACTCTCGACGTACGATGGTAGTTTGTCTATTGATGTTTTGTTGGATTGGATTAGTGAGATGGACAAGTATTTTGAGTGCGAGGAAGTTAGTGAAGACCGTAGAGTCAAATTTGCAGTGATGAAGTTGAAAGGACACGCAGCTCTGTGGTGGGATAGTGTGCAGAATGAGAGGAAGAGGTTGAACAAAGCGCCGATTAAAACTTGGTCAAGAATGGTGGCCAAGTTGAAGGGCAGATTTTTGCCAAGGGACTATCAAATTGCGTTACATAGACAGGTACAAAACTTAAGGCAGAGAGGATTGACTGTAAAGGAGTACATAGAGGAATTCTACCGAGTCAATTTGTGAGCCGGATATACAGAAGATATTGCAGAGAGGACAACCAGGTATGTTAATGGACTGAGAATGGAAATTCTGGATGACATAAGTATTTTCTTGCCAAATAATACTGAGGAGGCATACCAGAGCACAGTAAAAGCGGAGGAGAAAATTACCCGAAGACAGAATGCCCGGAGAGGACGAGGATCCGACAGAGGGAAAGGCCAGTCCTATGGCAGGGGCCGGACTGTTATCAATAGTGAGGAAGCCAACAGTTTGAAAACTTCGGGAACAATAGAAAAAGGAGACAGTATGAGAGGTGGCAGATCGTCCCAACGCGGCAGAGGAAATGGCCGAGGAAGAGGGACTGGTTATCAATGTTATAGATGCCACAAGTGGGGGCATCGCTCGTTTGAGTGTCCAGAGGTAGATTTAGCTGGACAGCGGGGTGAGTATGTGGTGCAACCAGAGGAAACAACAACACTCACTCAAGAGGCAGAGAATGCCCCAGAGACGGGAGAAGCTTTGGTGCTGCATAAGGTACTATTGAAACTAGTCAACGAGAGTACCGAATAGACGCAACGGAAAGCTCTGTTCAGGACAATTTTCAAATCACAGGGTAAGTGTTGTAAGATGATAATTGACAGTGGAAGTACTAACAATTTGGTATCCACATAAATGGTGGAAAAACTGGGGCTGAAGCGTTTAAAGCATCCCAGTCCATATAGAGTTTCATGGTTACAAAAGGGGCACCAATTGCTGGTGGACGAGCAAAGCGAGGTTGAGTTTCAGATAGGAAGGTATAAGGATAAACTTATCTGTGACATCATGCCGATGGAAGTATGTCACATATTGATGGGTAGGCCTTGGCAATATGATAGGAAGGTAACACACGATTGAGTGATGAATTGTTATAAATTCGAGAAATATGGTGTCAGGCATACCCTTGTGCCTATCAAAGAAGAGAAGAGAGAAGTTGAAAAAAGTGAACCCAAAGCATTGTTAGTGAGTGGAAAGCAATTTTTAAAATAGATAGAGGGCAGCGAAATAGGTTATGCTGTAGTCAAGAAAACAAGGACAGTTCTCTTACACACAGAAATAGCAGATTTTTCCATAGAGATACAACAAATTTTGGAAGAATTTATAGATATAGTAGTGGATGACTTGCCAGACAAGTTGCCCCCCAAGCGGAGTATTAGTCACCACATTGATTTTATACCTGGAGCCAACTTACAAAATAAAGCAGCCTATCGAATGAGCCCCAAGGATAATGAGGAAATCAGGAAATAGGTGCAAGAACTATTGGACAAAGGTTTAATAAGGGAAAGCTTGAGCCCATGTGCTGTGCCAACAGTCCTCGCCCCCAAGAAGGCAGGAGAATGGCGGATGTGCACCGACTCAAGGGCCATCAATAAAATCACCATCCGGTATAGATTTTCGTTACCGCGTATGGATGATATGATGGACTATTTGAGTGGGGCAGCTTACTTCTCCAAAATAGATTTGAAAAGAGGGTATCATCAGATTCGGATACGGGAGGGGGACGAGTGGAAAACAACTTTTAAAACAAATGAGGGACTGTATGAGTGGCTGGTCATGCCATTCGGGTTGAGTAATGTGCCCATCACATTCATGAGGCTAAGGAATGAAATGTTGAAAGAATATATTGGGAAATTTGTGATAGTTTATTTAGATGACATCCTTATCTTCAGCAAGACGAAAGAAGAACACTTCCGCCATGTGTGCAAAGTGTTGGAGAAGCTATAGCAGAACAAACTACTGATAAACTTGAAGAAATGTACTTTTCTGCAGAGGGAATTAATTTATTTGGGATTTGTGATAGCAGAAAATGAAGTGAATATGGATCCGGAGAAGGTAGCAGCAATAGTAAATTGGCCGTCTCTGAAAAATTTATTTGAGGTACTTAGTTTCCACTGATTGGAAAGTTCTATAGGAAGTTTATTAGGAACTTCAACGGGATTTGTGCACCTATGCTAGAGACCATCAAAAAGGCTAGCCAACCTTTTCGGTGGACGAAAGCAGCAGAAAAAAGTTTTTAGTTGTTGAAAAGAAAGATTACTGAAAGACCAATCCTCAGGCTACCAAATTTTCAGAAATTGTTTCAAGTACGTTGTGACGCTAGCGAGACAACGATCGGGGCTGTACTCAGTCAGGAGGACAGACCTGTGGCATTTTTCAGCGAAAAGCTGAATGAGAGTAGGCAGAAGTACTCCTCATATGACAAATAATTTTATGCAGTTGTACAGGCCTTAAGACACTGGAGGCATTATTTACTGGGGAATGAATTCGTGCTGTTCTCAGATAATTCTGCATTACAATATGTAATACAGCAGCACAAACTCAACCATAAACATGCCAAATGGGTGGAGTATTTACAGAGTTTTAACTTCGTGCTGAAGCACATTAGCGGGCAAGCAAACAAGGTGGCCGACTTATTAAGTAGAAAGGCTCTACTTTTACAGGAGAGCATTGTACAGGTGTTGGGTTTTGAACATTTACGGGACCTTTACCGAATAGATGAAGATTTCAGTGAAGCCTATGAGGTGTGCCAGAACCCTTTGATAAGGGGTAACAGTCCTTGGTTGGATTATAATATATAGGAAAAGTTGTTGTTTAAAGGAGGACAACTGTGTATACCCAACTGTTCAATGAGAGAGAATATTATTCACGAAAAACACAGCAGGGGTTTGGCTGGACACTTTGGTATAGATAAGACCCTAGAGCAACTTAGTCATTTCTATTTTTGGCCAAGAATGTGACAAGACGTACAATGTTTTGTGACTAAGTGTAAGGTGTGCCAATTGGCGAAGGGCCACATCCAGAACACAGGACTATATACACCATTACTTGTTCCAAGCAGGCCATGGGATTCTGTTAGTCTAGATTTTGTTTTAGGACTGCCAAAAACACAGAGAGGATATAATTCAATAATGGTAGTGGTGGACCGTTTCTCAAAAATGGCACATTTTATACCTTTCCGAAAACTAGTGATGCCACTCACGTGGCCCACTTGTTTTTTAATGAGATTGTCAGGTTACATGGATTACCAAAAACCATCCTTTCAGATAGGGACGTGAAGTTCATGGGACATTTTTGGCGTACCTTATGGAAACAAATGAACACCCACTTAAGCTACAGTTCTGCATATCACCCGCAAACTGACGGGCAGACAAAAGTTGTGAATAGGAGTTTGGGAAACCTGTTACGCAGCTTAGTCGGGGAGAATTCACGGATGTGGGATCAGGTGCTAGCGCAAGCGGAGTTTGCCTACAACGACTCACCCAATCCTAGCACAGGTCTCATTCCCTTTCAGATCCTATATGGCATGCACCCTTGCAGAGTGCATGAGCTTCGAGATCTTGGCTTATAGGAACAACGGAGTGCGGATGGAGAGGATTTTTCTAACGCAATGAGAGACTTACACGAACAGGTGAAAGCAAAATTATAGGACAACAGTTTAAAATATAAACAACATGCAGATCTAAAGAGGAGGGAAGTTCAGTTTGAAGTGGGGGACGAAGTCCTTGCACACTTACGTAAGGAACGTTTCCCTAAGGGTACATACGATAAACTGAAGTACAAAAAGATAGGACCTTGTAAAGTTTTATGAAAATTTTCGGCAAATGCCTACGAGGTACAATTGCCACCCGGAATAGGCATTTCACCTATCTTTAATGTAGCAGATCTGTTCCCGTACACAGACGACCCCATGGAGGAAAAGAAAGATGGACCCGGAAAATCCACATTGAATACCCAGGAAGACGGAGAAACTTGGAAGAGACCGATGCCTTATGTTCAACCCCTTGAGATCGAAGGCATCCTCGAAACTCAGGTAGCTAGACGTACTCGGCGGAAGAATTACTTACAGTACCTGGTCAAGTGGAAGAACCATCCGATTGAGGATAGCTCATGGCTTGACGCCAGGCAGATTGGGCAAACAGGAACTTCGGTCGAGGAGCTCATGGACCGAAGTCATGATCTCTTTTTACCGCGGGAGCCTGATGCAGGAGCATCTAGCTCGCCGTAACTGGGAAAAGTCTCAACCAGGTTTGCAGTTTATTGATCAACTAGATTATTTATTTTTACATTTTCACGTTATAGTTTTCTTTTAACTTGTTTTTACAGAGTTGGTGAATTCAGGCATTCTTAATTAAATAACTAGAATTACTATAGCTCAAACATTAGTTAGGGAATAGTTCATTGAATTAGGAGAGTAATGACAAACTGTTCATACAAATCTTGTAATGTTAGGCAAATATGGTTATTAACGATAACAGGATCTTTTGGTAACTAAATTCTATGACAGTTTGATTAACTGCAAAATCAACTGAATGGAAGGATATAAAAACCAAAATGTAACAGAGCAAAGGGGTTCAGTAATTGCAGAAGAAGAGAAATAAAAACGAACAAGCTATAAGTAGATAGCATTCAAAACTATTGTCCATCTGTATACATTTCTACTGTTCATCCTAATACCAATTTTTCATTAAAGTTTGATAAAGTACCATATTTAGAATGTATGTATAATGTACTGTCCTATATCCTGAATACGAACATACAATTAATCACCAAGCATTGGACGCGTTTTCCGCACACAGTCAAAGAAGGACCAAGAGGCATAATTACCTAAAGTCCGAGAAGAGAAATTGTACACAAGAGACAACCATGGGAAAACATTTGTTCCCAGAAAAATGACCACAGAACAGAGGCAGAAAAACGACCACAGAACAGAGGTAACATTGCTGTGTAATATTCATAAATTCCATTGAAAAATCGAAAGTCATCGATAAACTTTACTATCTATCATTGTCAAATACAATACATGCACATATGAAGGATTTCATTTCCACAAACAACATAATGTTAAATGTATGACTAAAGTGGCGTCATAAGCCAAAACCCTGGACGAGGGTTTAACCATAACATCAACGACCATTTGAACTTATCAACCCTTACATAACATCGACCGAGAAAGACACAGCAAGAGAAAATTACATACAATGAACAAGAACCACAGATAATCCTACAACGACCTTGGTCACCGACTGTTCAAAGAAACAAACAAAAATATTTGAGGGTTCAGGCCTACCGAGAACCAATTTACTGTGTTAACGGAGACTGGAGGACTCGCGTACCCAGATTGCCACCAACGACCTGTAACCAGTAAAAACAACCGATTTACAAGTGTAAAAGGGGAAAACCCTTCAAGGAAATACACCATTGCATGCGGAGAACAAAAAACACGAGAATACCTGAGTAAGCTGAGTCGAGGTTAGACACAACAACATCCCGGACAAGTTGTATAACTCGAGACCGAAGGAGCCAGAAGGGTAAGTCACAGTAAAAGAAGCAGAACAGAATTGAAGCAGGGACGAGAGTTAATACCTGTTCCAGTCGATGAACAACCGCCAATGTGGTCCTGTGCTCAGGACAAACACCAACGCCACAGAATGAAAACCCAGAATAACAATAGGCATGAGGATTGAACCCAGATTCGGGTCAAGAAACAACACGAGCTCGGAAAGAAAAATTAAATCGCAACACATATCTAGAATCACA
Source organism: Pinus taeda (assembly GCA_000404065.3). Taxonomy (NCBI): domain Eukaryota; kingdom Viridiplantae; phylum Streptophyta; class Pinopsida; order Pinales; family Pinaceae; genus Pinus; species Pinus taeda. The sequence goes on along the minus strand of APFE030820700.1, from coordinate 38,721 downwards.
ACAAAACGAGAGAAAAGTCTACCATAAACCCTGATCGAACCATGAATACATATTCGCAGACCACAAGAAAACTATAGTGAGCAAAAAACACTGGAAATTGTTTACAGAACACGCGCATGCATAAGGAGAATAACCAACAAGACTTACCAGGTTCGAACCCACATTTTAGAGCTGAGCAACAATAGCATTCGAGCAGCATTTCCCTTAAGTTCACAGGCAAACCGAGCGGAGGAGAGTTCGTGCACCATCATCAACAGAAGGTAACCAACACTCACCATTGTAAACAAGATAGCATTCCATAGAGAGAACCCAAGAAACCCTCACGAATACTCTCAGCGTGAAAGAAAAATCCCGAATAACCCACAAGGATCGGTGGTTTTGGCACAAAGAACAAGCGGAGGTAAGATCGAGGCGAGAGGACACTTCATTAATTACCAACATTAAACTCACAGCTACCAACCACAGCAAAAATCCTGCAGATGATCTCCACACAAGGGAACGGGAGATATTTTGTTGACACGTTTTCACATTCAGACGTGTAAAAGCGTGGGCCATTGGGTTGGGTTACACAAAATTCTCACAAAAGAAGGTGACTAGACATGTTTAAGTAAAATGTTTGGTTCATTTAAGATTTTGGATGTAATATGTTCTAATTTTCATTTTATTTTGCAGTTATGTTTTTAATGTTCACATTCCTCACACAAAATTCCATGAAGTTAGTGGGAAATAAATGCTTACAAAGAAGATTGCGCAGGATGCAGTAGCTTTTATGATGCTTTGTCAATTTCAAGAGAAAGGAATTTTTCCCCTGGATGTAACATCTTCAACCATATTTTTTGAATTTCAAAAACAGTTTCAATGATGCTTTATAAATTTCAACTAGGCACCTGAGAGTCTACAACTAGACAGTTGACCTTGCGAAAGCCCATTTGTCCCAATGCCAAGGTAGTTAGAAGTTTCTTTTAAACTTCGGTGAATACCAAAACATCTCAGCATGACACTGATCATGTCAATCAGAACTATTGTCCTGACGGTATGTTCTTTAAAACTTATTTTACATTTCTTTTGGGTAGTAGTACTAGATGACCTGATAAAGCACTATATTGCTTTTTAAAGTTTATAACAAATTTCTAATTTCTCATGTTTGACAATTGTTATATGGAGGTTTTTCAGAAACCTCATATGGTACAATGGTTGTCAGGAGTTCCCTCATTTGATTCATGAGCATTGACAACAAGATAAAAAACATAATTCTATATAGAAAATGTATATACTCTTTATTTGGTGAAACTATTGTTATCATGATGCTTCTAGACAGAGTCCATGAATGATATTAGTTTAATGCACGATGTAAATTCTTGAATTATTTCCATTTATTTTCATATTCACATCTTTATTTTATTAATAATTACAGATTTATTATCTGCTCTTTGTTGACCAATTTAGATGGTTTGGAAAGCAGCATTATAACTTGTCATGGAGATTAGAAAAGCAATATACTGTGTGGTCAATTAGGATTTTCTCAAAATGTGTAACTAACCATCACTCTTGTTGGAAGTCTCACACACCTAATCTGTTTTAAAACCTCATAGTATATTTGAAATTTCATGCTGACTTATTGGTCAATCAAATAAAGGGTTCAAAGAAAACATAATGGTATTTTTGACATGTTATTTGAAAAAGAAATACAATTGCAAGAAAATATACATTAAATTATAAAAACCAATATGCATTAAATTATATTTACTAAAATATGTAGTTATCCAAGGTTGAAAGTGAAAAACATGCTAGATTAAAAGATGAATGAAAACATTTAAATGATTGTTTACAATGCTACTCACCAACTTTTTTTCAACGATAATTTTAATTTATATTCCTAACAAAATTTGGTCAAAATGAAAAGATTACGATTACCTCAAGAATTTTGAATGATATATATATATTTGAAAATGACAATAAATATATTATGGTGCAAAAAAACTAATTTCTTACAACATCAAATACACTTGAACATACCATCACAAACTATTAACGTGCATTACCAACTTGGTGTGTCATTAATGTGCATTACCCACTTAAGTTGAAGAATTTAGAATACTGGAATGTGTACATTTCCACATAATTGATTCTATATTGATAAGAATTGTATAGATTTTAGCTTTAGGTTAAATTTGTAAGTACTCATAGAATAATAAGATTAGTATTTTTCATTAGCAAAAGTTGAGTTTTGGAAATCAAGACAAAATGTAAAATTTAAATATATTAATTATTTTACATATTAATTTTAAAGATTTTATAAGTTAGTATTAGGATTGTTACATAATTTAGATATTTACAAAGTATAAATAATATAAATATAATTAAAAAAAATATATAATATAAGATATTAATTGGGTTGTAATATTGTAAAATAAAATTATATTAATATTTGTAAAGATTTTTTGAATAGCTAGGATTTATGGTAATAATATTAAAAAAAGATTAAAAAAAAAAATCTAAATTTAACCTAGATACTTACCTTTTTTTTAAGAGGTCCACCCAAGGTTCAAGTAGGTCGACACAAATTGTTGCATGAAATTTTCCGAAAGAACAAATGGGCATCTCTAGTGTTTAAGTGTGTAGAGCTAGGCGATTCTCACAAAAGAAGGTGACTAGACATCTCTACATAAAATGTTTGGTTCATTTAAGATTTTAAAAGTAGGCAATTCTCACAAAAGAAGGTGCCTAGACATGTCGAAGTAAAATGTTTGGTTCATTTAATATTTTAAAAGTAATTTGTTCTGACTTTCTTATTATTTTGCAGTTATGATTTTACTCTTCACATTTCTTCCACCGAATTCCATGAAGTTAATGGAAAATAAATGCTTACAAATAAGATTGCACAAGATGCAACCACTTTTATGATGGTTTGTCAATTTCAAAAGAAAGGAAACTTTCCACTGGATGTAGCACCTTCAACCATTCTTATTGAATTGCAAAAGCATTTTCAATGATACTTTATGAATTTCAAAGGAAAGAAATTTTAGGACTTGGCTCTTATCAAATTTCCAAAGATTTAATTTAAATGAAAGTATGATAAATTAGTTGCCTAGACTTTAATAATAAGTTCTTCTAGTTTATGTCCATGTTTTGTATGCAATGAGTTGTAATTAGTTATCTTTACAAGCTAGTTAAATTCAACTCTATATGTTATGCCTTATGTGTAATTATTTACAACCATTGGTATATATCAACTATGGAATTATTATTTTCCTTATTCATGTTTCCTATTTATAGTTTAGCACGTACATATTGATTGATTTTATGTACATTTTGGTTGGCTATTCTAATTCAATTATACTCTACAATGTTTATTTTTGTATGAAATCTCCTAATGTAATGATGTTTGTACGATATGCACAAAGTGAAAATTCATTCACTTGGTAATTACAAAGTAAAAAAATTGCAATTCTATAATTATAATTATAATTTTATTCTATTTTTATTTTATTTTTTATTTCTTTTTCTTTTGAATTTAGATCAAAGATTGAAAATGTTTTATTTTTTGCATTTAATTTTTACCAATTTAATTTAGTATATAAACATGCAATCAAATTTGTTTTACAGTTATGTTTTTACTATTCATATACTTTGAATAGGATTTGAAAAGTTAGCGGAAAAAAAATGCCTACAAAGAACATTTCCCATATTCAACAATTTTAATGATGCTTTGTGAATTTAAAAACAGAATTATAGGACCTAAATCTTATCAAATGTCTTAAGATTTAATTTAAATTTGAGTATGATAAACTGGTTGTCCAATATCAAAATTGTAGATGATAAGTGTTTCAAGTTTATTTCCTTGTTTTGTTTGTGATATTGTAGATGATAAGTGTTTCAAGTTTATTTCCTTGTTTTGCTTTATTTTGAATGCCTTGCAATGAATTATTTTTATAACCTAGTTAAATCCAAGTCTATTTCTTGTGCCTTGTTTGTGATGATTTGCAACCATTGTTATATATCTTATATCCTATGTGTAGTGAATGTTTTTTATTTATTCTTGTTTATTTTTTGATTTTATATACATTTTGATTGGGTATTCTATTGTTACCATGTTTTATGATGTTGAATTTTATATGGATGGTCCTAATGCACCAATATATAAATATGTATTTATATGATATGCACATAATGAAAATTCATTCATTAAGTAACCCCAAATTCAAAAAAAAAGTTTCATATTTATGTGTGTGAGAGAGAGAGAAAGAGAGAGACAATTTAGTTTGAGATTTAAAATGTTCAATTTTGTGTATTTAATTTTAGTCAACTTAATTTAACATATAAATAAAACTATTTTCTTATTAAATATCCACAATGTTTTAATTTATAAGATATATTCTCACTGCATATAGATACTATTGGCTCCTACTTTTATCTTCTTCCTAATATATTTGAACAGCCATAAAATTTAACAAAAAATCATTCTTTCATCATGGATAGAATTTGCTACAAGTATTCATCAAATTTATGTCGTTTTCATCACAAATGGAATTTTCTATAACATTCATATGTATGCTCCCATGGCTTTTATTCCTCACTATTAGCTGAGACTCTCTACTATTCCCCATGACATTTGGCCTCAGATATAATGAAGACTAAATCCCACACAAATTAAAATTTAAATCTCATACTTTTCTATCATATCTTGTTATAGAAATTTCAAATTGCATAAATTCTTAGAACCTAAATTTCAATCTCACTACTTTCAAACTCACATCCTCATTTTAAGATTTTTTTGCAACTAAATTAACTTATAAAATATCTAATTTTGTTTTGAAATTTCTCATAGCTATATATGAGATACTCTCACAACATCTTCATTTCCAGATTTGTTTGCAATTGAATTAACTTACAAATATATA
>APFE030820700.1:0-12099 GCA_000404065.3 Pinus taeda | reverse complement strand
CCAAGCCCCATTATTCATAGAAAAGGGGCTAGCCACACAATTATGATGTAAAAGACTCTAGAAGAGTTTATATTGTAACTCTAGTTAAGAGTTAATTTACTCAATGTGAACCACTAGTGGGCTATTGGACTGTGTTATGACTAGGCCACTAGGAGGAAGAGACATTTCATTATTTTGAGATAATTTTGTTCCATCACTGAGAAGAGATAGCCATGAGCGATAAGAGGTATAGAACACAAAGTGTATATGTGCATTGTAGCATCCCATGGGCCACAGGATGTAAAAGACCGTATAAGAGTCTATATTGTAACTGTAGTTAAGAGTTGACATAGTCAAAATTAACTACTAGTAGGCTACCGAGTTGTGTTATAACTGAGCCACTAGGAGGAAGAATAATTCCATTCTTCAAAGAGCATTTTTTTCCATAGTTAAGCAAAGATAACCAGGAGCAATAGGAGGTAGAGCCCACAAAGAGGATTTGTGCATTGTAGCAACCCACAAGCCACATGCATTACTTCATTATACCTACAACCATCTTTCTAGGTAGAGAAAGAGAGTGAAGCAACCTCACCTTCCAACTAGGTTTTCTCTCAAAAGGGTTTCCCAAAGAGCATAAATTATGTCTTATGTGTGTGTGTAAGATTATTTTGTCATTCTCTACCTTTCTGCATGATTTCCATTCGCATGCGTTCACTAATTATAGTTAAATCTATAGATCTTAAAGTTTAATAAAATTATAATAGTGTAGAATATCATATTTTTAATATAATATTATCATATATGTTGTGACAAGCTATTGAGTGGAATATCCATTATAGTTTATGGATAATCAATTTATTAATTTCTAACACAATTTATTATTTTGAAAAAAAATCAGGTTTTGAAATTTCAGAGTGTTTTTTAGAAAATTTGCAAACTAGTGCCATGGATCTATTTTGAAAGAAAAAAAATAATGGCCAACAGAATCAAAGATAGCTACGATCGCTACGATAGCTACGATTGCCCAAGCTAGTTTGTTTCCATTCTGCATGTAAATAATTTTCAATATTTGTTATTAATGAATTGAAGTTTACTTTTCATTGTAGCTTTATGTTTTTGTTTAAATTTGTATTTCATTTCGTTCTTTCTTAAACCTATATTAGAGGTCCCATAAGTTTGATGCAACTAATACATGACCAAAATAGTGTATATTTTTAAACTGTGATTCTACAAAAGATTTTGGAGCAACAACCTAATCCCATGCCACTAAATTCCATCCGTTGTTATGCTTCATGCCAAAATAAAGAAAATGAAAAATCAACTTGTGAATATTTTTTTAAATACCTTTGGGCACCCATGTAATTGAGGTCTAATAAACAATCATACTTAGAAGAACTGATTTAACCAACTATGCGCTCACCTCTTAACAAAAGCCTATTGGTCCAAATAGAGATCCGACCTTCCATCATCTTAATCATCCACAACCAATCATTGAAATGGTAATCATTTGGTTTAAGTAATAAGACATAGATGTTTTATGCCATCTTCAATCAATTTTAATTGGAAATGGAAGTGTTAATGAGTATCATCCATTATTCTTTAAGACAAACATAAAAAAGAAATAGTAGACTTCGGGTTACTAACAATCATGAAAGTAAGAAGGGAGAATTGTTCTAAAATTTCTGATATTTCTCGAAGGAAACATACTTCTCTGAGAACGAAAATAAAAACACCTTCATCAAACAATAGATGTTAAATGGATACATTATGTGATATATTAATGCCTTCCAACCTTCCCTTTTTTTAATGGCATCTCAAACGAGCTTGTCAAATGCATCCACTACGAGAGGAAAGAAAGAGGGAGATAAAGGAAACCCATGACACGTGCCACAATAAGGATTGAAAGAATCCAATGGATGACCATTGATAAGCACAATGTAATTAGAAGAAGTAATACACCCCATAATCTAGTTTACAATAGCATGATTTAAGCCAACACATATGAGAACCAATATTAAGAAGGTCTAATCTACATGACTATAGGATTTATATAGATTGATTTTAATAATAACAATACGAATGTTTTTTGTTTATATAGAATGGTGTGCTTCGTAAGCTAGAAAAAAAACCATGTGTATTTAACGATTTTGTAAAATATGAATTGTTACTTTATAATGATCCGACTTAGAATAGGCTTCACTCTAGTTGCAATGATTTTGGATATCAACTTATAAGCCACATTGCAACAAGAGATAGGGTAGAAATCATCGAAAAAATACATTTCCTACACCATAGGAATTAGGGCAATAAAATAAGAATTAATGGCACCGAATACCAAGCTTGACCTCTTAGATTCTCTAAATAAGCTTTAATTCATCCTCTTTGATCAAATAAAAAAAAGCACAAACAATTCCATTCTCATATTATTCAAATTGAGACTTTTCTCATTTTGCATGGATAAAAGGGCTATTTGAACTTCCCCTTCAATAACTTCTTGCAAAAGGGAAGCATTCATGTCCTTGGAGATGAAAGGAGGAAATATAGATAACAAACCTAGCAGCTCTAAAATAGGGCATCCTCTAGGGTGAGTGAAAAGTGATTTAAGGAATTAAACACCAAGTTGAGAAATATCCTAAAGGGATGAGAAAGAATCCCCCTCAATTTATTTCATATAGCATATAGTTCTCACATTCCAATGATGGTTGGCATAATTTTGGAAAAAAATAGTATTATTGGCATAATTGTGGAAAAAAATAGTATTATTTCCTCCTTATGAGATCTAGATAAGATGCCTCTTTAATCTCTAGGTTTCGTCTTCTTTGTCAAGGATATATCTCTTTTTGCGTTCAAGGGAATATAATGCTTCGATGAATTCAAATAACAAGGCACAAATATTTTCATGAATATAAAACATTAATATTTTATTCCAACTCCTTCAACGTATCTCTAATGAGTTTATTAACCATTGAAATCATTTTTTTTAGAAAAAAAATACACACACATTATCATGGTGATCAATACTTTATAAACTGGGATAAACTCTACCGTAGCCATACAAATGAAATGGATAGTAAATTCCTATAGCCATAAATCAATAATCAACATCAAAACACTTACAACTCGACACATCTCACATTGCTAAAATTTTAAAAATCACAAACACTAATTAAATTATAGCTTTATTTTTAATTTTGTTGTTTTTCTTGATGATAAAAAATATTTCATTAGAATTTAAAATAGAATAGCATACAAAATCGGTCTCAATAGTCATCACACTCTAATTACGACCACAAATTTGAGATTGGGGACTAGAGGATACCAAAATGGACACTTCACATACATTATTTTCGTAAGGCATTGGAACTGTAGCATACTAGGAATAACAAAAAGGGAGACCAAAATTGACAACAACATATCAAGGAGGGGGGCAGGGGGGAAGTTCATGGGGAGATGTGAAGTAACCAACATGATCATGAATGTGGAAATGTTCCACTCGTGCTTCCAAGCTGCAATGATGATCATTGGTGCGACGATGACTACGATGGAGACTATCTAGTTGAGCCATAATTCCATTTTGATTGTATTGACTATTAGTAAGATAGGTCGATATTTCATTTTGATCATCATAGTAGTGTTCCTTGAATATGTCCAAACCAATTTCGATGTATCATAGCTACTCAACGATGGATTCCACGGAAGCAGAGGCCTCTACGTAGCCTAGAGAGAGAGCAAGAGAAGTAGCTTATGCACCCTCTATTTCGTCGTTGGTTGAGTTGGTGAAGGATGATTTGTGTCTAGGCTCGTATTGCCATCCTAGGCATCCTAGCCCCTCGCTTTGTTGGAGACCATGGTTAAAGATATGCCCTCCAACAAAGCGCCTAATCTAGATGGGTTCACCTCCAAGTTCTTCAAGGCTTGTTGGTAATTTCTGGGTCCATATATTGTAGAGAGGGTGGAAGTGTCCTAACAAATAATAAAGTCATGATCTGGATTGAATGCAACTTTCCTCACCCTAATTGTAAAATCAAAGGAAGCCAGTACCCTGAGTGGATTCAAGCCTATTACATTTTGTAATGCAATTTACAAGATCCTTCCTTGCATCATGGTTCATCGGTTGAAACCCATTCTTCACCACATAGTTAGCTAGGAGTAGTCGAGATTTGTAGAAGGGAGGCAAATACTAGATGGCATAGTCTCATCACATGAACTATCGATTCACTTAAGCGATTTAAGAAGCAGGAGATGATACTAAAGATGGATCTTTCTAAAGCCTACGCCCATCTTAGTTGGACACACCTTCTCTCAGTCATGAAATATTTCAAGTTCATAGAGGGATGGCTCTATTGGATTCATTCAATGATATCCACACCTTTCTTCCCAATTTTTGTTAACAGGGTCGCTTCCCCCACTTTTTAATCTTCGAGGGGTCTCAAACAAGCTGATCCAATATCATTGTTTATATTCATAATAGTTTTTGAAGGGTTGAGTGATTTAATCAAGGCATCCAAAGTCAACAACTACGTGAAAGGAATACACCTCCCTAGAATAGACATCTCCATGACCCACCAACTGTTTGTCGACAACAATCTATTGTATGGTGAACCCAAGGTTCAAGGAGCAGTAGCAATCAATGGGATCCTTGTGGAATTCCAAGTGGCCTAAGGTATGCTCCTTAACATGCATAAATCCAATTTTATTTTTTTTTAATACTCCTTGCCTAATCCAAATCTTTTGGCTCACACCCTAGGAATTTTTATATGGACCCTCTCGACAAAATATCTAGGTGTTCCATTACTAGTTAATCCTCTTTGAATTGCCTACTAGAAAGATTTATGATACTAAGTCCTCAAAAAATTGTCCAACTAGAAACTTAGGGTCCTCAACCTCGAAGGACATGCTACTTTTCAAAAAAATTTCCTTCAAGCTATCTCGCTCTACCACCTTTCTATTCTTCCCAGTCCGACAAGAATATATTGATATTGACTGCTATGTTTAGGAACCTCTTGTAGCATGGTGCTACACTTGGAAGAAAATGGCCCCTTGTCACCTGACATACACTCTGCCTCCCAAAAGTCTAAGCAGGTCTTGGTTTGAGGGATCCTGAGGATTTGAATGCAACTTTAGGGGATAATCTCTGGTGGAGATGGATTTAGGGAAAATAGATCAATGGAAAAGGATCTAGTCACATAAATATTGGAAAGTTAAAACCCAATGAGAGTTACTATGAGATACCTCCTACCCCACAAGATCATCCATATGGAACTTGGAAAATCCTAACTATCCCATTCAATATCACTCTTTTTGTGAAATTAAGGAAGGAAATTCAACTTTATTTTGGGAGGACTCATGGAAGCAACTCCCTCGATTGAATAGAGAGACCTCCCCTGAAGGATATAGAGCTCATTCTTCAACCCCACAAAGAGGGATGAGTAGCTAACTACTAGAAGGTGAAACCTCACCCCCAGGGCTGGAGAGAATGGAAAACAACAACTGACTGGCACCTTGAGGCCCCGCAGGAAGCACAATAGAACCTCTCACAATAGTTGAATTAGATACGAATCCTTGTCTCACTGGGTCCAAACAAGCTAAGACAGGGATACTTAACATCTAGATCCTTCACCCTCAAAGAATATTATCTCATCAAGATCAATGCACATACCATGCCTCATCGAGGAATTTGGAGCTCCATTCGGGGGGAAAAGGTTTGGCCTAAGGTGGTTCATTTTCTCTAGCTTGTTGGGCATAAACGAATACTCATTTGGGACCGCTTGCCAAGAATATGCCTCCTGTGCCCCCTCTATACAAACCAGGAGGAGACATTAGAGCACCTTCTAAGTGAGTGCCCAAATGTGGGAGAACAATGGAATTTGGAAACTTCCCTTTTAGGCCCCTACGAGCACAACCAACAAGATATTATTGAGATGATTGAAAACTGGCCACAAATTTAATTCAAGAACCTGGTTTTTAGCAGAGCATGGTGCCTAACCTTGGGATTCATCCTATTGAACATCTTGAAAGAAAGGAACCGAGCCATATTTTAGGATCAGACTCCCTCCAACACCTCCACTTGGGGGTTAGCCAAAGACAATGCTAGGGAGACAATCCAATTGGAGAAATGGGATCCATATGGTTGGAAAGCTACTCCTTTGGAGTCATCCATCCTCCTCTCCCTTAATCTATCTCAAGATATGATCCTACCCCTTTCCTCTCTAATTAGGGACCCTCTTACATTAGCTTCGTTTTTTTTCTCTTGGCCTCCTTCAGGTTGCATTAAAATCAACTTTGAGAGAGCATCCAAAGGAAACTCTGGTCCTACGGGTTATTGGGGAATCTTGCGCAACTCTTGGGGAGCCTCAATAGGAATATACATAGGGTATTATGGTCACACCACCAATAACGTAGCAGAACTCATAACGTTGGAGAAGGGTCTTATTTTAGCTGACAAAAAAATTACTTAAGGATCCATATAATTAGGGATTCCAAAATGGTGTTGTGGATGACACAAGCTATTATTGACGAATCTCCCATCCGCAAAATTGCCAAAAGTTGGCATCTCAAAGCCCAACTAGCAAGAACAAAACATCTATTTGAAAGGTTTGAATACGCCACAATAGGGCATGTCTTTTGGGCTAGCAATAAAGTGGTCTACTGGTTGGCTAATCAAGGGGTGATGAACCAACAAAAATAATTTTCCATTCTGTGGTATGTCACTTTAAGTGTCATTGATTTAGACCCCGGTAAGTTGCAAACTCTTTAAGATATCCTTCAAGCTGACTCATATTCCCCCGATGGGGGCGCACATATGATGGTACAAGTGGCATGTGATTGACCATCCTGGCTTGCCTCCCCTCCACATGCGTATTAATTCCCCAATGATGAAAATACCCAACATTTACTCCTCTGTTGTGAGATTTCTCCTCAAGCACTCTGTGGATAAATGGAAAGCCTAGTACATGAATTGGCTTAGTTCGACAGTTTGGGCAATGAATTTGGGTGGTAAGGAATTTGGAAGCGGTCGGGTCTATGTCTATGGTTCTTCATTGGGGCTCAGGACTTGGGTACTCTCACCTAATCAAAAGAACCCCCTAGGGGTAACTCAATTGGTGATGGTTGTGTAAATGAAATATTATGTTCAAGGAGATATGGTCTTCAAATCCCCTCAATTAACTTGTGTGTAGAAGGGAAAAATGTATGTACCTAGAGTTTACAATGCTAGTGGTTGTAATCAACCTTGTGTCAAGAGACTACAAGACTAACTCAGTTGTCAATTCCTCTCTCTCTCTCTCTCTTCATATATTTTCTTTGTCACTGCTATCCCAATTGGCTTTGCAATGTCCTCAAATCATGCATTTATCCATCCCAAACTAAATATTTTTCCATATCTAGGGTTCTATTAGTGGATGAAAAAACAATGCATGTTTCTCTGTGTCTCGACTATTTATCCACATTCCATGAGTTACTCATATATGATAAGCATGAAGCCTATAGTGCCATAAATGTAACCATCACACTCATTGATGTGAATTCACTTTGTTGAAATTCGAAAGCATCATCCTTATGTGATGTAATGTTTACAAATTCCTTACCCTGTTGATCTAGTAATCGCTCTATGAGGGACATCAGTTAAAGATTTATTAAACAAAGGGTATTACAAACTCATGTGTTGGTGTGTGTTCTGTGTTATTTAAGCAACAAATCAATCAGATTGCCAATGCACAAACATTTAAATGGAAAGACAATAGAGAAATATAGCAAGCAATCACAAAGACACAAGAAATTTTAATAAGGAGTTGACCCTATTCTCCAGGGCTACATCTCTGGTCCAGCTTTCAGTGGTGGCCTTGTTTTATTGTGCCTTTAGTAGAGAATTATAATATAGGGACTCAATGTGAGTTCTCCTGAAGCAGGTTTTGCTTGGCAGGCTGGTTCTTGGATTTCCCAAGCCACTAGAGTACACAGACTCTTCTTCTTCCTACCAACTCTGTGAACTTCGGGTCTATAATGGACAGAGCCAAATGTGATACTTAGTCTGGAAAGATTCCCCTATGGGATGGCTTGAATCTTCAAGCTCTTATGCTCGATGTTGTCACTGGTTAGCTTGGCCCTCTATCTCTTTATGCTCTTCTCTTGCTTTTTTACCTTCTTCCCTATGTATTATGTCCTTCTCTTGGGATTGTGGTCTCTTTTCTCATCTCTAAAACTTAAATACAACTTGACTGTGTATTATATCTCTTTTCATGGCTTTTTGTCATTCGAACCCATGCTCGCTCAGTTCCTCTTCCACCTCTGTCGATTCACCTTCTGCAGTTGCGCTTGGAGTTCCCTGTTCGGCGCCAGCATGAACGTTCAGGGAGTGGCCACATATCCCCATTCGAACAACACCAGCCTACTCATCACTTCATTTCTCTAGTTGCGCCATGGATGCGTCCTTCCTCCACTGTGAAGGTTAAATGGATTCCAAATCCCTTTAGAACGTGGCTTAATTCCCTGTCGATTTTGCTTCTTTCTATCGTGCACAATCTCAGCCGCCTGATCAGGGCTCCTCCAGATCCAACGTCATACGCACGTCCCACGGGGTTGAATTTCTTGACCAATAACACACGATCAATGGCAGTTTTGTCTCACCTCTGCCGCCACGTGTCAATCGTTGAGTGGGATCGCTCCGCTTTCTCCAAAACCATTTACCATTTGAGGGAACCCCGATCAATACCGTCGGTTTTCCAGAGCGCAGGTCCTGCCTTCGTACGTTAGCGCTTTTTGTTTCTCCTCCCGCGGTTCTCCGAATCCCAATGCAACCGAGTTCTTAAGGCTCCAACATTTTGGCCCTGTTTGCCTAGCAATGCATGATTAGTGCCGCTAATCGCGCATCAAAAATCACCTCCTTTTCCTAATCTGGGGTTCCCAGTGGCTACTTTGACCTCCTGCGTAGTCTCCATGGGCCTCGATCAACGTGCTTTGACCGAGGTCCTCGTCGTTCCATGGTAGCTTCTATTGCCACTGGTTCAGGGTGTTTTTGATGCTGTTTTGGATTCTTCAAAGATTTGTTTCGTCCTGATACAGTAATGGTTCTTTGACAGTCTTGTATGGATCCAATTTGGATCACGACCTTCCCACTGAAAGAGCTTTTGGACCACCAAAAGTTGGTTTACTTCAAGCATCAACTAACTGAGGAAACTATTGTCTCACTTGCCCAATCTTAATCCACTTCGCACTGCTCGGCTTTGAACCTTTAAGCCCAATCCTGAGGAATTCCACTTGTCCACTACACGTCATCCTTACCTTCCTATCGAGCACTGTGTCTTTCCATAATTCATTAAGATATTCAGGTAGCAGGTCATCAATAGAAGGTAATTGACTCTGCTCTTCAGGGTCCTCAATCATTGAAGGTTCAAAAAATCTCAAGCAATATGCGTTCACGACTAAGTAGATGTGCATGTAAGTTGGTAGATCAAGGCAAAAAGCATTTTCACCAATCTTCTCAAGTATCCTGAAGGGCCCATACCTGATAGGTTTTAGCTTTTTACTTTCACCTTCATCCTGTCCTTGCTAATATATAGCTAGACTTGGTCTCCAACTTGAAAACTATGCTCCATCTGATGCTTATCGTGCCTAGCCTTGTACTTGGCATGGCTCCTTTCTAGCTGTTCTTGTACTAGCTAGTGGATCTCCTGGATCTGTTCAATGAACCTAGATGCCTTGTCCACATCATTTTTTCTATCAACCATGGTACCTTTACCAAAGACAAAATCCAAAGGAGACCTTGGTATGAAACCAAAACAGGTCTCAAAAGGTGATCTCTGTATAGAAGAGTTTTTGACTCTATTGTAAGCATACTGCAGATAACACAAGTGTTCATCCCAAATCTTAGGGTGTTTGCTGCAATATCCTCTCAGTAACTAGATCACCGTCCTGTTAACCACTTCTGTTTGGCCATCTATTTGTGGATGAAAAGTTGTGCTTTTCTTCAATTTGGTGTCCATTAGTTCCCACAAACTTGACTAAAAATTCCCCACAAATCGAGTGTCTCGATCAAATACAATAGAAGTGGGTAATCCAAAATGAACCCATACATGTTCAAAGAACAATTTTACATTTTGTTCAGCTGTAATCTGTTTACGATAGGGTATCAAAATACACATTTTGCTAAACCTATCCACAAAAACATATAGATAATCATGACCTTTCTTAGATTTAGGCAGTCCTCCAACAAATTCCATGGAAATTCTTTCCCAAGGGTGAGAAGGAACTCGCAAGGGAGTGTACATGCCTAGTTTTCTGTTGTTCGGCTTGCTTTTCACACACATAGCACATCCCTTTACATATCTAGAAACTGTCTCACTAATTCTTGGCCAATAGTAGAACCTTTGCAGCTGTGCAACTGTTTTACTTACCCCAAAGTGACCTGATATCAGAGAAGTGTGTGCTTCCCTAATTATCCTTACTCTCTCAATTTGTGGAATGTAGAGTTTCCCATAATGATATAAGAGTCAGTCCTTCATGTGATAGTCCAATTATTCTATTCTTTTGCCTTGACTCAAAGTTCCATATACATCTTTAAAGTCCATATCCTGAGTATATTGTTATATGTAGCTTTCATGCAGCACATAATGATGCTTAAGTATGGTAGATGCATTTGTAATGGGTATATATAACATGTCTGCAACCTTGTTATGTATGCCCTTTCTATATCTGATGACTAAATGAAACTGTTGTAGAAAACCCATCCATCTGTAATGTCTTAATTGTTGTAACTTAGTTTGGGAGTGTAGATATTGAAGTAGTTGATGGTCAGTATGTATTACTGTTTCTTTGCCCATTAAATAATGTTTCCACTTTTTCACACTCTGAAGTAACGCATACAATTCTTTATCATATGTAGGATAGTTAACTACTACAGGATTAAAGGTCTCAATATGATTACATATGGGTTTACAGTGTTGTGTCAACATTGTTCCCATGGCATAGTCACTGGCATCTGTTTGGATCTCAAATGGTTTTTGTAGATCTGGCAATGCTAGTACAAGTGATGTAGTAATCTTTTCTTTCAAGGTGTCGAAGGATTTTTGTTGTTTGCCTCCCCACTGAAACACCTTGTTCAATCCTGCCAAGGCATGCAAGGGAGCTGCAATCGAGGAAAAATTTGTAATGAACTTCCTCCAATATTGTGCTGCTCCTAAGAAGCTTCTCCCTTTTGTAGTAGACTTGGGTTTAGGCCAGTTTACAATGATTGCCACTTGAGAGGGATCTATTTTCAATTCTCTTCCCCCTACTATATGATCCAAGTAATTTAGAGAGGTTTTTCCAAATTCACATTTGGAGAGTTTAACATAAAGTTTTTCTCTTTTCAAAACATCTAATTTCAGGTTAACATGCCTTAAATGTTCTTCCCACGTTTTACTAAAAATCAGAATGTCTTCCAAATACACAATAACAAATTCATCAAGAAAAGGTCTGAGTACATCATTCACTAATCTCATGAAAGTAGCAGGAGCATTGGTCAAGCTAAAAGGCATAACTAGCCATTCATACAATCCCTGATTTGTTTTGAAAGTAGTCTTCCATGCATCTTGCTCTACAACTCTGACCTGATGGTATCCACTGTGCAAATCCAGCTTGGTGAAATAAACAGCTTCCTTCAATTGATCTAAAAGATCATCTATGCGAGGAAGGGGATAATGATTTTTGATCATTATCGTATTCAACGCTCGGTAGTCAATGCACATTCTCCATGAGCCATCTTTATTTCTCACCAAAACAATCGGTGACCCACATGGTGATGTGCTAGGCCTGATGAACCCTTTCTCGAGCAACTCCTACACTTGCTTCTTGCTTTTAGCATTCTCTAAAGCACACAACCTGTACATCCCAATGTTAGGCAATGGAACATCTTGCTCCAAAATAATATCATGTACTATTCCCTTTTTGGGTGGCAGACCTTTAGGTTCTTGGAACAAGACATCATACTCTGAAACAATCTTTTCTATATCAGCTTGCTGATCAATATTACAGCCCTCAAATACATTGGTTTTATCAGGTTTCTTTTCCTTTACAACCATCAATAGGAACTGTTTGCATGAATTTATCATTCTTTTCATCTGTCCTGAGTTTATAGGAGTATAA